>CCAG010008025.1:0-21032 GCA_001077435.1 Glossina morsitans morsitans
TTTTTTTTTTTTTTTTAAGTATAGTTTTAGATTTGTTTGTATTTTGCGATGATGAAGCGTGTTTTGTTTTATTTTCTGATGACACGTTTGCGGGACCGAGTAGCGTGAAGCGACGTTAGTACTAATGTTAAATAAAAAACTTTTAAATTTATTTTTTTTTTGTGCTTCAGTTATTGTCTTTGAAGTGCAATTTCCTTTTTGAAATTTTATTGCCACTGTTCTCGTTATTACGGCTAGTCACTACGGCTGTTGTTCCTGCTGCTAGTTTAACATAAAAAGAAACTTTTCAGTTTGCTCATCTTCATTTGCCCGTATATTGTTTTCGTCCACTAAAGACAACTCCAACAACAAGTTACAAGCAAGCAACAAGAGATAGATTTATACGCATTCTTAGGGCGAATCTTGAATCTTGAATGCTCATCATGTAGGTTTAGTGAAATTTTCTCGAAACATTGTAAATTTTGTATTCTCACTGAGGCGTTGAGGTTAGGAAAATGCTTCACGTTCACTCAGTGAATGTAATCCGAGCGTTTTTTAAAAAAATGAAATTTTCGTAGTTTCTTAATCAAATTTTTAAAATTAAACGGCTGCTTGTGACATAATTTAACTTTGTATTCCTCTAATTTTAAAAGGAATCTCGTTGTAGTCGACGGAATATAAGACATAAGTTTTATTTGATTTCCGTAAAGTAATTTTACCATCTTACGTCAGGAATATAAAACTACAATCACCGCTTGTTAATGCATTATTCATTAGAAGAGAAGTTAAATTCTTCTGCGTATAAACTATTTTGTCTTTCGAAGATAGAATTAAAAATTTGTTAAGGAATTCCGTTGGAAAGTTGACTTTAAGGCAGCATTGGTTACCTGAACGTAATTGGCTTTATATATACACGTATACGTTATCTATATATGTTAATAAAATTTTATCATTTATTTGTTATGTTGTACGTTTGTATAAATATAGTAAAAAAAAAAAAAAACCGAATATATTGTTAGAAGATGATCTCAAACTCAATTTATTCATATGCCTGTTGGTTTTTATTTTTTCTTTCATTTTTTACTCTCTCTTTGAATCTTGTCATCTATAATGTTGTGCTTTGTACACTTTTAAAAGTTCATTTCCGCTTCCGCTTAGTTGTTAGTTGTTTTCTCTTTTAGGTTTATTATTATTATTTTTCTTCTTTTTTTTTTTTCGTACGTTGACCAACAACCACATTGTCTACACCACATTTCCTTCGTGCACGCATACTCATAGAAACTGTACTTGAGGGTACTTGTTATCCTTTTTCATGTTTTGTATTCTGTTGAGCTGCTGTGTCTTGTTTCGCCTTAAAACTGTGGCGTACAATTATACATTCTTCCAGCATATTTGGTTTAAAAAGGTATATTAATTTTGTTATTCCCCTTGTGACGCGCTTTAAAAACGGGGAGCAATTTAACAAAATTTATATACACCAATCTAAGTATATATATATATGTATATGTATAAGTACGTATATTAGATGCGCAATTAAATTCTGTCCATGACGCATTCATTTACATTGCGAATTTTTAGTGTACATAGTTCAGATATTGGTGCTTGTTCAGTATATATATATATATATATATATATATATATATTTAGGTTTCAATTATTTAGAAGTTGTCCTTTAGTATACACGAAACCCTACAGAGTTGGATGTCACTGTTTAGCTGGATTAAATGCAACTGAAACCACGGAAATGACTAAGTCAGCTTGGAGTGAAACCGCAGTAAGCTATCAAACAGTCCATCCGTGCGCTGAAAAACCAATCCGGGAAATGATTCTCATATTAAGCTTTATGGTTAGTAACGATTCAGATCGATGTAGTCGTTTTTAATGAACTCGAAACCACAAAGTCTGCTGTTATGGTGAAGACACTTCACAAAAGCTTAAAGACTTTAGATAATGATGGTGAACATTTTGTTTGTCGCTACGCTTCATGACAAGTGTATTTTAATTGAATTTGAATTTTATCAAAAAATAGATAGAATTTGTTTGGCTTTTCTGACAACATAGAGAATAGGGGGATAATAGGCAATGCTTAACCGTTATTAAAATTGCTCATATATACGCCTAATAAAGTATATAGACATTGAAAACTAGTACATACATAGGTGTATATGGAAGATGTCCAAAAAGAAGAAAATTATATTTAAAAATTCGCGGCTTACGCACATCCGATTTTCCATTTTTTTTTTTTTTTTTTTTTTTTGTTACCCTACTACACATGGCCCCAAGCTATGTTGACATTATCGGCCATTTTACATTTTTAGTTGGTTTTTGGCTTATGTAAGGGCTAGACGTGTTCTTTAGTGTGCAAAAGAAAAAAAAAAGTTCATAAGTGGTACAAGTCCGCCTTGGATGGCCTAGCACGTTATGAACCGATGGAAACGTTGAAGCAATGAAGAAAAATGCTATGGAGAATCGTCGAATCACTATTAGCGAAGTTGCTGAAGATGTTGGTATGTCGGCATTGCTTGTTCATAATCTTTTGACTAAAAGCAAGACCGTTGTCATCCCTCAGCCACCATATTCACCAAACTTGGTCGGTCCCCTAGTCTGGGAAGATCCATTAAATCACGGAGGCCATGCCAAACAACGCGTATTAGAAATGCTTCGAGGAATGAGAAAAGCGTTGGCACAAGTGCATTATAGCGCTGGGGTATTGCTTTGAAGGGGACAAAATTGATATTGATGAATAAAAAAATGTTTTTCGAGAAGAATACAAGGCCAACGTATTTTTTTTGAATAGCCCTCATGCATACACACATCTATCTATTTTTATTTTTCGCTTTCTTTTTTTTGTTGTTTTGCCTGTCGATCTGTGCATTCTTGCATTTATTTGTCTGCTTCTGTATATCATTTGAAATTTTCTTTGTGTACTTAGCTAATTTTTTTTTTTTTTTTTTTGGTTTAAAAGTTGCCAGAAGAATTTTTAATTTAATATATATTTGGTAAATTACTTGTCAACAGAGATTTGAGAAAGAAACTACATTTCTCATAAACTTGTCCACACTATATAGGAGGAACTTCTTTTATTTTTATTTTTATTTTTATTTTAATTTTTTTTTTTTTTTTTTTTTTTTGTTTTAAAAATTTCTCTTTAAGAAATATTTGTCCCTGTTAAGTTACAAATTTCAATTTAAATGAGAGTAGTATCGCACGACAGATGTAGTAGGTATCTGTAATTCACCCTAAAGCGTATAATTGCTTTCCATTCGTGCTTTATATTATAAATGAGTTTGTAAAGCTAAGGATGCTTGTAGTTAGCATTTGTATTGGGGTGTCCAAAGAGTTATCATATATGATACAATTCTCTTGATAAGATGGCAAACATTTCAATTTTATTTTGGGGGAAAGTGTACATGTACAATATAAAGAAGAAATCCCAAGAATATTTTCGACAAGGTTTTCACATTGCGATATATATTTTAAATATTTAATCGTATTATGTTGTTAAGGCATCTTTTAGCGTTTCAAGAGGAGAAGATCAAATGTGAGCGTAAAATATTTATTTTTTTTTTATTTTACAGCTTCTACTACATCGCCTGTTGCTTATCCTGCCTGCATCAAGAGCAGGAATCAAAATCAATCCTTAGAATTTTTTGCACTTTGTTTGTAAATTTCATTTTTTTCCGTTTCTACTCCAGCTTGAGCCTTGAGGTTTTTTCTTGTCATTTTGATTTATTGAAGTAAAAGAATTAAAGTTTTTACAAAAAGTAAATGCATGAAAAGCATGACTTTTTTCGCAACACATCTATTGCTGTAGATTTAGTTAGGTATTTGATGTTGTGATTTTAATATTCTTACAAACTGAATCACTGCATCTTGTCAGTGATGGCTTTTCCAACCACATCTATGAACAATGCATTGTCTTAACAATTTTATATATAAGACAGTAAGCCGTTTTATTAGCGCTAAATTTTTCAACCAGGAACCGTTTTTCTTCACTTCCTTTTTGTTAGCACAAGCGAAATTGTCACCTTTCAACGGTCAACGGATCACCGTATGCGCAGCTATTCATAAACAGTTAACTGTGTTTGACGAATATATATATATACGTTATGATCCGTCCATCCATCCCTGTCGGACTTCTGCACAAAATTTTACCCTTACGAATGTGTATGTGCCCTAACAATGAGTTTTATAAGACATCGTTGTCATGTCGTTAAATGGTTTCATTACAACCTAATTTCGTACCGTACATACTCTGTGTTTGATGAGTATATGAGCATATCGGTTAAGACCGAGGACGACACAGTTAACTGGTTAATAATGTTTCTATTCTTAATAATCGTACGGAATTACCCTTTGCTCAACTGCCCAAGCCAAGAACGAACTGCATATATATTTAAATTTTTGTGAAATGAAACAAGCAAAAAGTAAATAAATAATTAATTCTGATGAAAATCGTTCTACGAGAAACGATCAAGCAGTGCGTCCGTGAAGTCACAGAATGGAAGAGAAGCGATTGAAGGACATGCGCAGATACATGCGCAATATATTCATTTATTTCTTCTACTCTCGATCACAAAGCGAAATTGGAAAGTTCAAAGGATATGTTGGAAAATTCGAAAACCTTCTTCTTCTCTAAAGGATATGAAACAGGGGCGAAATGGAAGAGACCTTTTAAACGATTATTAAAGAAATAAATTTAAATAAAATAAACTTGTGACGACATGTTTGCCATATTAGATGAACTACCTACCACCTGTACCGCCTGTTTTGTGGGTGAAACATTTCGCAGAAGAACAAACTAGAAAAGCGAATGAAGGAAGAAATGTTCACAAAGATTTCCACGTGAAAGCTAATAAGACAAATACTGTCACTGAAATTGAGAAAGCAAGCCTTGAAGGAAAGAAACCTGTGAATTGCTATATGTCTGGTAATGGTTGATGATGATGTTTAGATAGTGGCTGCCATGTATACATGTGTTCAGATGAAACGAAATTTAGTAATTCGAACCTACAAACAAAGTAATAAAAATGGTCAAAAGTGATCCTTGAAAGATTTGCATGGGAAAAAATAAAAGTAAAAATCTCAAAGAAATTTATTGAGTAGAAAATTTACGAGGAAATTTACTTTCGGTATCGAAAGTCATTAATAAAAGCTATGATGTCAGTTTTAATGAGAAACGTGCGAGAAACTCAGAGAAAGGATTATTTATTGCAAAACTCACAAATACAAGCAAGCATTACGCTAGCATAACTGAAAAATGAAATCAACCGCATTAGCATCTTGGCATTGTACACTGAAATATCTGCGAACGTATTTTGAAAGGTATTTACAAAAACAGCCTGCTTGGCCTGAATTGGCATGAATTTAAATCTCGTGTAAACTTTGCGCCAAAGCGAATGCGAAACGAATAAGTCTAACGTTTGAAAATAATAATGAAAAGCGTGCAAAAAAGTATGAGAATTGGTTCATAGAGACGTGTGCGGTCGAATGGGAACAATTTCCCATTCTCGAGGAAACTACTTTGCAATGTTTGCAGATCACTGTGCTCGCTGCTCGGGAGTTTTTTTTTTATTTAAATACAAATCTGAAGGTTTATCTGTTTTTAAGATGTTTAAAAATGCCTTCGAAATTTTTCGGAACGTGAAAATTAAATTTATATAATCAGCTAATGGCCAGTAGTATGAACATCTCGAATACCTACAATAAGAATGTGCCATCTACGAAGACGGTAAGAGCACTTAGCAGCAGAATGACATGTCTGGGCGAACGATTAGAATTCTGCTTGAAATGTCTTGATGTATATTGGACCATGTTGGATGCTTCCTCGTATGGCTGAAGACATCAATATAATTTGCTACTCAAGCAACTGATGCCCAGAAGCGCCATCAAATCATAAAGTGCCTTATACCATATGGAAAATGAAGACAGCCTAAGTAAAACATATAAAAGAGTTCGGGAGCTAAGCTTGTATGTTTGTCCTAGATGGTTGAAGGAGCCAATTGAAGTCACGATCTGAAGAAAGTGATTGCTAGTAGGATATTCAAATTAAGGCAGCGGTTATTGTTCATGGTCCATAAATGAACGGCTAGTAATTAGAAGCCTGGACGTCAAAACTTTTGAGGATAGGAATTTTCAAAAAAATGATGTAAATATTTATGAAAAATAAAAACAATAACATCAAGTTTTACGTAGAATATAACCCGGTAAAAAACGAGACTGGTATATAACAACAAGAACAAGACCAAAGAGCCAATGAAAATAAAGCAATAACAAGAACATCTGAAAATGAGTAAGAGGTAAATGATAAAGACAGGTAAGGAGGAAGGGTCCGATTCTCTTTGAGTTAGTGGCCGGTCAACGACATTTAACCATAGGTCAACGAGAACGTGTTGCAAATTTTTACCAGCGACATATACCCAACAATGGTGAAGAAGATATCGAAGAATTCGAACATTGTGTGGAAACAGCAACTATGGCTTTATTGATTGATCCATTAACTCTAGAGAAAGACGTTGAATATATTGCACAAATAATGAACACAACTTGGGGAACAATCCGATAAACGAGCTGAAAGCAGAACATTTTTAGCAATAAATTCGTTTTGCGTCCAAAGGCAAATGGAAATAAGAAAGTTTGTCTAGCAGCAAGGGATTACTCCCAACAGTTTTTAGACGCATCAATAAAGTTAGTACTAGCACTGGTAGCAAAGTGAGACATATAGAGCATGTATGTGTGTTAATCAGTAAAAGGTCTATATATGGCTTACGGCAATCCGGTTAAAGATGGCACGAGAACTTAATGGCAAAATTAAAACCTTCGCCACAAGATTCTTTCCCATTTATTCGGAAAGAAATTATTGTTTCCTGCTTGGTTAGTTAGTAGTTAGATGAAATAAAAAAATGTTTTAATATCGAGTATTAAAACGATCGAAGATGAGAGAAAGCAAAACATTACGAACATTATTTAAAAGCAGGTTTCAAAAAATCCACACAATGTGAAAATGAAGCAAATTATTCTTTTTGGGGTGGCTTTGACGCGCCCTTCACCTTAATGACTGCAAAGATTTCGCTTAATATTAAAGGGGTTAGCAAGCCAACGAGAAATATTTTGTGATGAACTTTCTAGTAGGTTTAGTAATTAATTATTTCTGCCTAATTAAATGTCGGTATTTTCTGCAAGGTGTAGATTACACAAATATTCTATAGCTTGTCGGTGATTTGAGATGGTAGCGCATGGTTTCAAACCCAATCGATATGACATGAACAACTAACATAGAATATAAAATTATCGAAGCCAAGCATCACGTTTCAATTTCAATATTTTCGATAGTGGAAGCTGTTGTCATGGAGAGAAGCAAAAGTCAAATGTTTGTCAAATTGCCCTAAAATCTTATCTACGTGTACCATGTACCATGTTATGTGCGTTTTCGGATTAATAACAATGCAAGTACGATAGCTATGAAAATGTATCGTTCAAAATAATCAACGAACAAATTAATTACAAATTACTACAATCTACACTATACCGTTTTAAGTTTGCATTACTCAATTCGCTTTACTCAGTTTGCTTTAAAGTAATATGCGGTAAAGTGCTTTTGCATAGCTCGGAGATTGAGACTTATATTTAAAGCTTCAATATTTTACAAATTTCAGATATTTCAAAATTCACGCCAGCATGTACAGCAGTTTTTATATTTTACTGCTTGTGTTTATTTATGATTGATATTTTTCTTCTTCTTTTGCGATGTTAGTGCAGCTGGTATCTTTCGTATATGAGATACACTTATTTATACATATATGTACATACATACATATATATATATATATATATCGTTCATATGTTGATGATGGCATTGATCAATAGTTGCAAAAATGATTGGTTTGATTATTATTGTTGTTGTTGTTGCTGTTGTTGTTGTTGTCATTGTTGCTTCCGATGTTCCTGATAATCTTGAAGATTTTGATTTTTGCAATCATAATTCGATTTTGTTGATAATTTTATTTCCAGGTCAATGAAGCGCACGTACCAAAGATTTTGAACATCACACAACAATGCAAAATATACGCATTTCGTATATAGATAGATAATTTCCTTCATGCAAGTATCTTCTCTTGTACTTTGTGATTGAATGCGATAGTATATGTGCGCATGGATGTGTATGCGTATTCTATCCGCGTGTGTGGGAAAACGGGGGAGGCAGGTTGAGTTGATCTGGGCGTATTATTATTGATAAAATGTTTACATTTTATTCAATTGCATTACATAGCTAAAGTGAAAGAAGAAATTATTGTAAATATGTGAATGTAGGCGTCCAAAGGAGAGGAAAGAAAACAAACATTCAGTTTGCTTAAAGCTTAAACACCCATCTACCCAATCTTAGTTATATATATATATATATATATACTTTATACTTGCTTTATTTTTTTTTATTTATTTTTATTTTTTTTCTTTGAAATTGGTGTTAAGCAAATAAATAAACTGTATTTCTTGCGGGCGAATTTTGGATACAGACCATCTTGAGTAAACATACGAAACAGTGGTAGTTCGTTTGCGGGATAGCAAAACCATTTTTCCATAAATTATTTACATGGGTTTGGTTAATGGAGAACAAATGCAGAATTTCGTATATTTTGCTTTCTTTAATTTGTAACTTATTGGCGATAAAATAATGAAATATTTCTGTATTGTGTTTTGTCTTTTATCTTACGTGTACATTGTGCACGTGAGCAAAAGGAGAGAGAGTATAGCGTGATAAGTTTCACGCGATCGACAACGCGATATTTTAAACACAATCTAAGCCAGCATCATTTGACGAGCAATAAATCGTTTAAAACGAAACCCTCAATACGAAAGTTTTAAGCCTTTACATGTTATGTTTTATAGAAATGTAAATTTTCCAATATGTTTGTCATTTGTTTAACCTTTGTTCACACTTTCAAATTTTCAATTCGAGTAGAGATCCAGGGCCGCAGAAATTCGTCTTGATCGGATCGGAGACTTTTGCGATTGTACATAGACGTTAACGTCACTTGTTTTGCGTTTTTCAAAACCTAACACCGATGAGAACATAAACTTGATTTCTTCTATAACCGAGGAAGTTATGCATGAACGATAAAGTTATCATTGAAAAAAGTGTCAAATGATTGCTGAAAGCACGAAAACTTTTTTTTATAAATTGTGTGTAAAGTTGCTTTTTATGGAAAAAAAATATTTTTAATTAAATTATTTGGAGAACACGAACAAGTGAAAATACTATAGTGGGACACGGCCCACCCAACATTACTTCACTTAATACAGTTTCATTCATACAAGGACTTTCAAAATAAGAAATTTTACGAGAAGTGGTCGAAAAAGTGATTTGATTCCAACCATTTTCAACAACGTTTGTCCTTGGGTCAAAACACGTGATTGCGTATATTTTGATTAGCGATATTTATTGATGAAAATTGATTTTTAGTATTATTGAGTTATTCAGTAAATACAGACGCAAATCATAGAAAGATAAAAATTACATTTTCGACATTTTTGTTGTTGTTTGATTTGAAGAAATCTAGTGTTGCTTCATCATATCCAAATTGTCGACGGTTTAAAAGTGGTGCCTTTGATGTCAACGGAAAAAGTTCGAAGATAAAGAATTGTAAGACTTATTGGACGCAGCTCACACCCTCAAGAAACTTTCGAAAGGTTTAGCAGTTGATGAATCAACTGTTTTCAGACGTTTACATGAGATTTGAACGATCCAAAAAGGGGGGGAAATGTCTACCACACGAATTGACTGAAAATGCCATTTCGAACTGTTGCAACATCGTGGTCTCATTGCAAGCAAAACAATTCGAGTTTTATGGGACGTATTGTGATTGGCGACGAAATGTGGACCTAGTACCACAATCTCAAATGCAAAATGTCATGGGCTAGTCCAAAAGTGCCACCCATGTCGACTTCGAAGCAAAATATCCATGGCCATAGAGTTTTGCTGAGCACATAGTGGAGTCAGTTACGTGTAGTGTATTACGAGCTGGTAAAGGCGAATGAAACTATTACTGCAGATGTTCATCGACATCAATTGAACAAATTGAATGATGTATTGTTGCAAAAAAGACCAACAATAGCGGCTAACGGACACAAAATCATGGTCTGGCATTACAACGCTCGGCCATATATTGCAAGAGTTATTAAGGGTACACTATTGCAGCCCAAATGGGAAGTTCTGGCGCACCCAGCTTAGTCGCCAGATATAGCACCTTCTAATTACCACTTGTTCAGATCGATGCAGCATGGCTTGGCTGGCACGCGGTTTCGAAATGCTGAAGAAGTGCGAGAATGGGTGGATTATTGGATAGCGGCCAAAGCAATGTCGTTCTTTCGACACTATACCGACATACTGCCAGAAAAGGAGGTGAAAAATAATGGGAAATATTTTGATTAATACATATTGCACCAATTTGTCTCCATAAAGGCCTTTTTTAAGTACAAAAATCAGATCAAAGTACATGCGAACAGCGTATTATCCCGAAAATAGCAGAATATAAGACGGACAGACGGACAGACGGACAGACTGCCAGTTGCAGAGATCGAAAGACAAACTCAAAATGATTCGGAAAGTGATCGTTCGAGTGAATCGATCGGTATACATGAAGAGAAGTCTGTCCCAGGTGCCGCATACTTTCGCGCAAACTTAATATAGCCTTGTACCGCTTACATCCTTGTATCGCTTGTATCCTTGTACCGCGTATACCCTTGTGCCTTTTTTTTGTATCCTTCCTTATGCACGTGATGTGGAATACAAAAACGAACGGTTCAACGGCTTCAAGTCAAGTTATAAATGTTTTCCTGTTAACGAAATATTGTAATTTAACAATGTGGGACAAGGTTGTCCGTAAAAATATTAATAAATTGATGAATCAGGAATGCAAATCTTCGTTTATGATCATATCAAATATTATGAATTATTGAAATTGTTGTCAAATTAGAACGATTGCTAATCAAAATTGTACACGATTATTGCTGCCGCATGATAATTTCACATCATAACATTATATCATGCATATCTATGTGCGAATTGCATAAAACATATGTGTTTACTTATTATCCATATTTGTTTAATTATCACAAGCTGTAGGAATAAAATTTATGCCGATGATTGTGCAAAATAAATATACATTTTAATGCGTTTGTTTATTTGTTTGTTTGTTTGTTTGTCCCCTTACTTATGTTCGTATTTATGTGCAGATGTAGTTTAAATTTAACTTAAACGAGATTGAAATCAATGATAACTGTTTTGAGACTTGTTGACAACTTATGTTATCCGCACTGGTCACTAAATGTGTTACCTTTCGAAATTTATACCGATCCCATTCAACCATTTTCTCGTATTCTGCATTAAATACTTTGTTACTCGTATTCCTATATCTATTTATTAAACTCAAACATCTTTCATTTGCATTTGGTTTTAAATTAATTAACAAATAAAACACTAGTGACCGTTAAGAGATATTTACTATTAAATTTATGACCATTAAGTGAGTGTCAGGTAAATCATTTGCAATTTTAGCAAAAACAATGCAAACGCAACTAACAGTAGATGTGATACGAAAAAAATCCTAACTTAGTCAATGTTCAGTAGAATTATGAATGAATTCAATGAATCTCTCCTCAAGAACTTGGATATCTTTAGATATTTACTTAACAAAACTATGGATCTTTTTTTGATTGAATGACTGGCTGAGATGGCAGCAATTTATTGGACCGTAAAAATTTTCTGCAAATTTTTACATTTACTAAGCATGAAATCTTTTATTTTAGGCGCTCGTTCTTGAAAGCGAACCGAAGTACACCATTCGTACAAACAGCAATCATACACTGATGAATAGACAAAAATTTTCAAAATATTCTTATGCTCGTTAACCTTTCAATTTTTATACCCTTCACAACTTTGCTACCAGATTGCTATTCAGATTGTGCGTATGTTTGCAACGTCCAGAAGGACTTGATTCATTTACGAGTCGCAGTGGTTTGAGTGAGACTACTACCGTCAATTTCTAACCGATAGAAAAATCTGCTCTCTGTTGGCAACAACAACTAATTGATGGTATGTTGATTGTGACCGAACGTTGTTTGCTCGAACCACGGCGAGCCAAAAGAGCATAAAATAAAAAATTAAGCCAGAAAGCTATTCTCTAGAACTTATAGCAAGTGATGAGAGAAATTATTTCGAAATTTTTGGGAATATTTTTAATATTATTTAGTTATTTAATACGCCATAGACAGATTCAATCTATTTCCATAATTGCTCTCCAGAAATTACGTAATAATAGATTCAACTTGCACCTTAACTGTGCTCTCAGAGAATCAGAGATGGAAACTGTGCACGTGTTTTTGATTGCCCGGGAAGATGTAAAGCCGGTGAGTTTTTGAGAGCGCATAGAGTTGCCGAGCTTCATGTTATTGTTGTGTTTGTGGTAAAACGAATACGTTTTATGATTCGCGATATATTCAGAGGAGAGCTTCCCTTATCCTTTTGCTTTGGTTTAGGAAGACCGTACAATATACCGTTGCGTATATGATATACTACTGAGAAGTAATTCACTTTTGAGCCACGATCGGGGAAGGGTATCTCCTAGGACCATTAAACCCTTTTGCTGAATTTTATGTACATAATACTGGTTCCTCCGAAAAAGTTTATCGGGTAATAGCGGTTTCGCCTTTCGCTACATATAATCTGTTTACGGATTTACTCAATCGATTGCCTAAGGGATACATCGGAAGAAGTGCATTTTTTTAAGAAAAAAGAATCTCTTCCCTATGCAACTCTATATTTATAGTACTAACAGGTAGTAAGCGGGAGCTGGGCTGTGTTGAGATACATTCTACCTATCCTAGAATAGTGTTTCCAATAACTTCCTCTGACTTGTGGAAATACAGACATAAAAGTGAATTTTAGGGTGTATAGTGTCGCAAAGTGCAAAGTTATATATTTTGATTTTTTGATGTCTACGGGGTTAGATTATTCAAAGTCAATTGGTCCATTTACGTAGGTTGAAGTGTCCTTCAGGTATCTTGTCTTAATCCTGGAAAAGGTCCTGCAGGTGGCAACGGCTGCTTTATCCCAAAATTATGGGGGCTTGAAATAATGAGTTGTTAGATAGGCCTCGACTTTGAATTAAATAGAAAAAATTGTCTCCCACTTTTTAATTGTTCTCTTGACTAGGGGGGTCGATTATCCGATTTAAGAGGACAGGAGCCTTACATTAACGCTGCAGCAGAAACTGTAGCATATTGAGTGAAGAAAGTTATCATATTGTAAAGTTTCGGTGAAGGTTGTTATAAAAATTAAATGAACTGGACACATGTCTAGCGAATATTTAGTTTGCTATAATAATTAATGATCATGTATACAATCAACACTTTGTATTACCACGCATATATATATATATATGCATTCACGAATACCTGTACAATCGCTGAGATTATAGACAACGGTTCTTGTGCATTGTATATCTACGCAGCAACAACAACAACAATAACAACAACAGCAACCACCGAATTGTTTGGATTATCAATAACATCAGCGCTTAACTTCATCATATTGAATTATAGCAGCGCGAATTAAGTTTAAAATTATTGCGTTAATTATAAGCCAACAACTCTCATCAATATTGTGCATGTGCACAAAAGCACACATTTATACATACTTTCATAACGAAAATGCGTAAATTTCCTCACATATGCCCACACAAGCTATGAATAACAGTAAATATTGTTTAATATCTCTTTCAATTTCGCCCGTCTATTGAATGGTCTGTCTGTTTATATAGTAAATATTTCAAGTCTATAATATTGGTATTTGCAATATGTAGAGTGCGAAAGTGTATGTGCGTATGCATAGTATACATAATGCTCATCAAACTGAACCATTGTGTTCACATATTTAACACATTGACTTTGATAATGTCTATAACAAACTGTCAATTGTGTTTTGATTGTTATGTAGCTCCTCTGAATCATTGACATCTCAATTGCTTGCGAAAATGCATGCACACAAATGCGTATTCTTGCACTAATGTACATGCATACGTATTTTATAATATATATATTTATATATAATATAATATACTACATCGCTTATGATACAGCATGTATTTATACGGATCTACTCAACTTTTATTATATCGATCGATTAACTATCATTTTTTAAATTCGACTGTCCGTCCGTCCATGTAATGTCTCTCTATGTACTTCCGTGTGCTGTGCATCTGCTGGTTGCAATTTTTAAGATATTTTGACGAAATTTGTTATACCAACGTGTTTTAACCCCTCAACGAAACCTAGTAAAAATGAACCGGATCGGAAAGAGTTGTAGTATGAAAACAAATTTCCAATTTATAAAATTTCGCGGCACAGATTGACATGACACGTCGTCACAAATAATCGTTCTTATGAATGGTAAGTAAGACTTTACTCGATAAGAAGATCAAATTTTTTGTATATTCTGAGAATATGTCCGTAATAACATATTTAACATAAAAATTAAATTTACTAAATATGAAGTATGTAGGTGTTATGAAGTGTTGTAATTTAGGGTATTTAAGTATCGGCCTTAATCGATTATCACGTTTTTCCATGTCCTATGACGTTTTCATTCTCCTTTATATTAAGATGTCCGACTTTGTATACTGACTGGAAATTCAAATTATTTTAGTTTATATCAAATTAATGTTACTCATACGTACGTGTCCAAATATAAAATTAACAGATTAAATAATTAAGTAGCGTTCGTAGCTACAGTTGACGCAAGCAGTAAGTTTTTGTTTTTCTCTTTTATACCCAGCACCAAAGGATGGGGGGTATAAGCTCTTGAGCCATTTCAAAATTGGGATGCACCTAAGCATGTCAGACTGTTCGTCTGTCTGTTGACGCAACTGCACAGTATATGTGGTAAGCATTCTCCCATTAGCGAAAATTTGCAAAAGAATTTGAAGGTGACTTAAACTTTTCCAAAGACACGCCTCCAACGCCCACACGCCTATGGGACAAAAACTTTTATTTTGAAAAGAGAAAAAGGCAGCCGCGTTCACTCCAAAGTATAGAGCATGAAAATCCAGTTCTTTTATTTCTTTTGTCGTTTTTAGAGTAGTGGAGATGGGTATAAAAGATTCGGTGACGACCGCATACAATTTTCTTATTTGTTTTCTTATTTTGTCACGAGTCAAAGTCTTATAGGCTTAGAGTTTTATAGAAGTAGGGCAAATATGGTTGAGTTCATATAGATTTTCATTACGGTTTAGTGTTCAAAACGAAATTGATTTTATTCTGTTTACGTTTTATTATTTATTAAAATATAAGGAAACGGTCTTAAGGTTAAGGCAAGTCTCAGATGATTTTGTGTATACTTTACTCTGTATCAAATAAGTGAAAATTGATCAGGCTCTCATTATTTGCACCATGCTCTCGATCGCTATTATAAGATTCAATAACAGGTATACAAACAGATTGGCAAGACTACGTCGACTCCAATCCCACATTTTTTGTGATTTTCAATGCATATCTTTGGGTGTAGCGAAGTGTTGAATTATTGAATGGAGTTTTACGATAAATAACTGAAAAGTGATTACTTTTAGTATTTTGCTTTTGAAACAAGCAGGGATCAGATCCGTCCATGGAACACGCCTCGATACGACACGGTGAGCGTTTAGCTCCTCATATGCCCGGCATCAATCAATTTCAAAAATAAAAAAAATCTTAGAAAGCTGGCGGACGAGGCCTCGTTGCAAATTTCGCATCCGTATAATATATACTTATGTGTGAAGCTTTGTAATACAAATTATGTTTATATTTGTTATGACATGTGTGTATTATATAACATGTACGGTTTAAAAAATACAGAACTTTCTAAGAACAATACAGAACATTCTATTCGCCACAGTGACGAGTTGAAAGTGAACATCGTTTTGCCTTGTGTCCGAAGTTATAACGTTGAAAATACAAATCTGTTTATTGAATCCGTGCAAAAATCAATACCGAAAAAAAGTTGCATCGAAACGCTTCAATTGATGAGACAAGTTTACGATGACGAAGCTTTATTCCGTAATGGACCCCCACATCTATTTTAAGATCTTTTCAAATATCCAATTCTTCGTATAAACTTTTCTCCTCGGATCACGATTAACTCTCTCGGCTTGAGTAAATCTTTTTATCCGCTAGATTTTCTCGATTGGTTGATGTGTTGGTTCTAAAACCTTGCTCGGTTTAGGTTGTCAACTAAGTACTGTCCTCTAGAACGCGATTTTAAGCTATCGATTTGATAAATTTAAACAAGTACACCCAATTCTCTTTTTACGCGAATATTTTTTACACGAATTTGATTTAACACGAGTTAAAAAGAAAGAAAATTTCTTTTTTTACACGAATTATTTTGTTTTAACCTAACTCTCTTTTTACACGAATTTTTTTTACACGTATTTTTTGGGAACGTATCTATCATGTAAAAAGAGAATTAGGTGCACCTATGAAAGTTACTTCGATGACTAGAGGCAAAGGTGGCACTTGTATTGTATGAAAGACAGGATATTATATCATTTTCCAATAAAAGTGACATAATATTTAAGGAAAGGCAAAATTTTATATCAAAGTATGTTCGCGCGCAGTTAAGTTTTAGAACATAGAACACCGTTCGAATGGTTACCATGGCCTTGCTTCCAGGAACCAAATCAATAAATTCGCATTGCAAGCAGTTTATGAACTAAATCTGTCTTAATTTCATCAATACTATGATCAATATTCATTTTTATTGCACAATATGCTTCCTTGTTGGAAATAAACGAGTTTCATTAAACAGGCAGGGCTTTTATTTTGAAGCTTTTTGGAGGCCACTTAATATCGGAGTTTCTTGAAATTATTGTATGATTAAAGCTATCACGTAGTAAATCAATCATTCGCTCCTTCTTGTTGAACCTATAAGTATTTTAAATCTACATTTCCCGATTCAGTCCATAAAAAATCCGTTAACATCAAATTGTAGCGCAGCTCTCTTCCACTCTTAAGATGTTGATGAACATCACACAATACACGCAATATTAGGAAAAGATGTTATTATCTGACAATGTGTTTTAGTTCAGATAGTTTCCGTTACGTTTCCGAGTAACGTGCTTTAAAGCGCAAGCTCAAAAGGAAGATTCTATTTTAGAATTTTTCCAGCTAATTGTTTGAGAGGTGGAGGGACCGCAAGACGAATATAATTCGAATCAAGCGGAATGTAACGTTGATGAATAATATATACATATATTAGGAGCCATGTCTGTCTGTTCTAAGTAAGCCTAACAATATATATGCAGCTTCCAATGGTGGATATAAAAGCGGAAAAAGTTAGTTTGACTAACGTTTCGCAGTCTTCACCACATATATATACAGACATTTTAATTTGTTGCGAAATTTTTTTCATTTCAAGAATTAGAAGGCACTTAACTTTGACTGTAATTTAGTTATAATAATAAATTACTTGATGAAGGTCGTATCTGTAGGTCGTATTTCTATAGATTCATTTTTTTAGAGTCACTAGAAAACCAGCGCCAGTTTACTACGGAGTTACACTAAGTAAAACTTGTGTTAGACGTGCTTGAATCTAAATTAATTTTTATTTCGAATTATGTAAAAATTTTCTTTCCGTGTTCATTTCCATAAGCGAACAAGAATTGTCTTGAATCGATAATATTGCAAGTGACAACGATGTGACATTCATATGCTACATAATATTTTACTTTTATGTGGGTATACATGCATATATATATTTTAGTCATGCACTTATATGCAAATTATATAAATAATCAAGTATATGTCTAATGGGGATTTTACGTATTAAAGGAGAAAAGAAATAAATTTCGAAATATAAAAAAAAGTGGTATTAAAGGAGCAAAATACTGAATCAGTTTTTATGCTGTCGTTGGCGAAAATGCAACCAACTTAAGCAATTAACTTAATTAAGAAAAAATTGAAGAAAAACTTCATAACCAATAAGCATACAACTAAAGCAGAAGGATTCATAACCTCAAAGTTTACGAACATAAATTAAACAACCAAAAAGCTTAACAATATCAAAAAGAAAAAAAAAAAAAGAAAAAAAGAAAGGGTTACCGCAAAGATTCAACAAATAATAAAAACATATCGCGCTACTCCATATATTGGCGCTATAGTCAGCAAGCCTAATCTGTTCCTCTAAGCAGACCAAGAAAATGTACTAACATTGGACCTTGCAAGTACACGTCGGGGTTTAACATTTACATAGAAATTTTTATTTATGTATTACTTACTGGTCGCCTATCAGATGCGTAACGTTAGCTTTAATACTGTCATGGACACACCCCATGTTGTACCGATGGGGTATGAGCAAATGGCAGCGATATATACTCGGTGACAATTATGTTTCTTTTAACATTCAGATTCAGAACGGAAAGTAGTATAAGCTTGTGACTGGCTTCTATTCTATGATTGAGTTGTCATGATGTAAAGCAGAGAAACTTCTGTACAATAAAATGTTTGCACTCCAATGACCATGAAAGCTAGTCATTCTAATAACATCACACTTGACAACAGTAGGAATAAAAACATTTATTGAGTTCGACGGATAACTTTTGGCAGAGAGCAGACGTATTAGAAAAGAGTTTGTTTTGGATAACCATCGCAACGTCTGCAGTTGTACGGTGAGGTATTGACTGTCGTATATTAACGAATCAATTCATATAACTACCAGCTGCATACCTAAGGGTATATCTTAATCGGTCTACGCACCGAAGTAAAGCATTGTTGTTTTCGTGCTTTTAAACTGAGCAACATAGTTTTCCTAAATTCCAAATCATTTATAATTTTGTAATCTCTGATCGAACATATACTTACAACGTATCGTTACAAGTGTACCTTGGCAACTTCAAGTTGTCCTTAATAATTTTACACAATGAAATGATTATAAATTAATGATTATTTGCATTTTCTCTCTCTCTGGGTATTTGCTCTGTCGAGGAGCAAAATTAATTATAACAATATTTACTTAGTTAATTTTTTTTTTTTTTAGCTCTTTTTTATATTTAGTTTATATACTTATGTATTTGTGGTTGATCAGCCTTACTGCCGGAATGTTCGATTTGTTTCTTTTGCATTTTTAATGCTTGTAAACTATTAAAACTGTATTTTATATAACAATTTTATGAGGCTTAAATTTCGCAATCATTTCTTCCGTTATATTATTATTCGTTTAACTGTTTACATACACCCTTCGCGTGCGTTTTCTCTTTTCCTCTGCTGCTCTCATCATTTTTGTCATGTTTCGTGTCTGCAAAGACAATATATATGTATATGTATGTAGTATTTTTTTTTTTTTTTTTTTTTTTTTTTTTTTTTTTTTGTGAAGAACGCGTATTACTCCCCTAAAGACTTGTAGACATTTATTTTAGGAACGGGTTAACATTGCATATGGGTTACTACGTTATGATTTTATAACGTAAAGAGCTTATGGAAGAGATTTTAACATCCGGTAAGTAAGAAATTCAGCTCGGTATAGCCGAAAACAAGTAAATCTTGGATGCCGTTAGTCTAAGCCAATTGTATGTATATAGGATGTTGTATCAGATGTGAATACATACGCTTTTTACTAGTTATTAAAACCAAAAAAAAAAAAAAAAAAAATTGAAAAGAAATGGAATAAGTATTTTTTCTACTATTCGGTCTTCTTCTTGCGGATATTTGATAACCTCCATAAACTCTTGAAGTTCAACATTCTCTAAATTTCTCGACTTTCATATCGTTTTTGCCGCGCAAGATGTGTTATGTTCACGTGATGTCCGTTTGATGTTTATCCAGCCGCTTCTATATCTATTTGCTATTTGCGAGATAGTTTGACTAACTTTGATAAACTAAGACTGGCTCTTGGCTCAACGTCTGCTTCTATTTTTACAACCATCTTCCTTCAAAAAGACATACTTTAAAAAAGTCGGATATTTGTGTATATATATGACTATATATAAATTTGATAGCAGTTAATGCTTTTCTACTCTGCCAAGCCTTATGTATACTGCAAACCTATTTGTAGGCAATGATTCCACTGCAATTGACTGCTGATATGCATAAGTCTAACTCGCGTAAGTTCATCATATTTAAGCTCACACTAACTATACTGAAACCCGAGATCTATTTTATTGTTAATTATGAAATGCGATAACTCTATCACACATCCATATGTCCTTGCAAGGAAACTCTTGTTCATATAAGGATTACAATAAAAATTTCTCCTTAACCTTACAATTGTAAGGCAATCAAATTTCGCTAAAAAAGTTTACGCAATTTATTGTAACTTATGTCTTGCGCTTAATAAGCAGAAACAACTGCGGTGTTAGATTGAAAAAAAGAAAAACTTGCACGTAATTCTTCTCTGCATTAAATTCTTTATGGGTTAAGTATTGTATAGCTTTCAGCTGCTAATAAATCAGCTGAACAAAATCACTGAGATAGAGTGGGAATTTGCATTTGATCTTAAAGGGACGCTTAGTTCCATTTGATCGATTTCAAGTAGCAACTTGTGGCTTCCAATGACTGCCTATAGGCTTACATGTTTGCACTCATTAAAAATAATAATAAAAGTTACAACCAACCAAGATTCTCGTATTGTTTTTTTTTTTTTTTTTTTTTTTTTTTTCATATTACTTGAATAACCCATATTTTATAGAAACATGTTTTATATATGTGTGCTTCATACTCATATATACTTTTAAATATCGTATTCCACGTGCAGGTTTTGAAAAGACTCATGTGTACATATAGTTACATATGCATTACTCGGGTTATGGTAAGGTATTTTCTTTATAAATACATATATATATTATACACATAATACATATATATATATATATATATTTATATATGTTATATACATTCACATTAACATGAAATTGTCATATATTGCTTTACATAACGTTTTCTCTTTTCCTCTGCTGCTCTCATCATTTTTGTCATGTTTCGTGTCTGCAAAGACAATATATATGTATATGTATGTAGTTATTTTTTTTTTT
>CCAG010008027.1:0-49128 GCA_001077435.1 Glossina morsitans morsitans
TCATATTACTTGAATAACCCATATTTTATAGAAACATGTTTTATATATGTGTGCTTCATACTCATATATACTTTTAAATATCGTATTCCACGTGCAGGTTTTGAAAAGACTCATGTGTACATATAGTTACATATGCATTACTCGGGTTATGGTAAGGTATTTTTCTTTATAAATACATATATATATTATACACATAATACATATATATATATATATATATTTATATATGTTATATACATTCACATTAACATGAAATTGTCATATATTGCTTTACATAACGTTTTATCCTTTACCTGTGATGACGTCTTGCCTGTGCACTTGTGTCTGACGTTGAAACTTGTTCACTTATTTCCGTGTCTTATATATTTTCTTATTTTTTTAATATTATTTTTTTTTTTTTTCTTCTTTATTTTACTTATTTTTTTGGTGAATATTGTGTCATGAACCATTTAAGCTGATTTTAGATGTAATTTAAAACGCTAAATTATGCTCATGGCCGGAAGTTGTCATACACTAAGTATTTCCTAGGTTTTAAAATTTTTTTTATTTTTTCATTTTTTCATTTTCTTATTTTCTTACTCGGCCCTCTTCGGTGTACGAAATAATAACGAAAACCCAGCAATATGCATAGAAAAGGGTATAATGAAGTGTGGTCGGGGCACATTTATGAGACGGAATGAAAGCCCATTAAATTGTATGATGGCAATGAAGTTGAGAAATGCTTACGTATGCAAATGTTGTAAATTGTTAATTTTAAGCTGATTTCACAAATTGCTCACAATTGGTATATCCTTACGTTCACATGTCTTATGGCCTGCGGTGCTACGTCACAGATAGTGAAATGCTTCCAGTTATCCTTGGTTGGCAGGCAAGTGGTCATAATGTTATACGAATTAGTCATTCTTAGTATACGTCTACTTAGTATACGTATGTATATATTTATATATATATATATATATACATTATTTCTGTGATTATTGAAATGATCTTTACTTTATGTTATTGCGTGTACTACTGGAATCTCCTTTGGGGTATGTTCTATTAATTGTGCGAATGTAAGTTATACTTCGAAAACGTTACGCTATACAAAATAGTATGGATATGGCAGTGTATGCTGCTCTATATAGAGGTCACTTTACGGCTAAACAATAGCATGCCAACTGTTATGTAGCGTATCAAGAAAAAATGTATTTTCAATAATGGACGAAATTTATTTATTATAAAATTGAAAGTGTAAAGGATGGTCCAGGTGTTAGAAGGTATTTTGCCACGTAAGACACAGACGTTGAAGTTATTGGAAGAAAATTACGGAATTTCCGCAACAATAGAATGCTGTTCGTTTTTTCGTTGCTCCAAAATGGAAGTGCTGTCTACTACGATACTGTGTAGTGTGTCGTCTCCATATTGTGGAAGTGGCCACGTCGTGTGAGTAAATGCGTTAAATAGAAATCAACTTATCATCGTTCCGCAAGAACTAAACTTTTATTTTTAATATTAGGGAGATGCGGGCGGAACTATCTTATTTGCCATTCACCTTACAACTCTGGTAAGGTGGCGCTTTTGCGTTTAGCTTAGGCAGGAAGCTCCGTTCGTTCAGCTTTTTTTTAACCACTAAATCCATCGGGATCATCTTAGGTAAAGAAGGACTATATTCTCAGATGATATACGAAAGACGTTTGTCGTACATATATAATGTATTGACATTAATCGCGAAAATACCGTATAGGAAGCGCATAGAGTATCACAAATTGTAACAGTTCGACCAGTGTGTGCGATTAAGGTAGCGCTCTTTCAAGGACTAAAACCAAATGATGGACCTAACATTAATGTATAAGCTCTGACCCATCTTCCGAGAAATAAATAATAAAAATTTCATTCAATAACGGTATTTAGCAACCAAAACCATTTCTGCACAGTTCACGCTATTCACAATACTACGTCGTAGTTTAAGCCATGAACGAGCGATCATGTCAACGAACTATTTTTGGAATAAATCAATTAAATTGAATATTGAATTGAATTTCACCAAGTAGTCGCCATGGGCCGCACAATTAGCGAAATCAGTTCGAGTAGGGACGCTTTTTATTATAAACCATTTATAACAACTTTATAAAGCCCCCTACGTATACTTAAGTAACTATTTATGCGGAGTTATAGACAATCTCGAAAAAGATCAAATGCATTATATCCAAAACTTATGTATCGCTATGAGAGAAACCGATAAAAAGTCTTAGTTACTTTAGGTTTCGATCATCGTGTATACGGTAAGTGATGAATGAAAAGGAAAAATCTTCAAGCATACAAGCAATGAACTGAAACATCCTCGTGCTGACAATGAAGGCTTAGATGAGTCAATGTAGTTTGCTCACTTTGTTAAACGTTCTCCTTGCAAATAGATTCTGTTCTTGAAAAAGGCTACTAGGAGGCCTCTAAAAGGCTCATTGACACTGCCTTTGCGCAAAGGTTTTCTGCTCGCAAACTTTTTTAGATACGGGCGTACATTGACCTCAAAATATATATATAAAATCTTGTAAGTGTTTAGTGTCTACTGCTAAAGCGTACTTCGTAAGAATATACGCTTTCCTGGTACAACATTGAAAATTTATTTCATCAAGTTGCACATCGCCAAAGCATACGACTCTATGCGGTAGGCATAGATTTATCACTTGCCGGGTTTCATTTATTTTCTACTTGTCATGAACCTTCAAGCAAATAAACTCGATGTGTGACTTCCTTTTAATATTAGGCCGTATTTTACTTCTGACTTATGTCAAAATCTCATTTTTTGCGCTAAATATTAGCAAACTTTTTTGAAAAAGTCATTTTCATAGTGATCTTTGTTAATTATTAGGAAGACATTGAATTCTTTGAGTCTCGTTATCCTAATGTATTGTGCATGATCCCGTTGTACACTAACTGCCGCGAGCTGATTCTATCGCTTTTCCTTTGGTTTTAGTGTAGCACGGTGTCGGTTGCATAGACGTATTTAATAATATATTCATTTGCGTATATGTGTAGGCGAATGTTAAATGTAAATTGCCAAAAACTATTAACATAATTAGTTACTTACATAAACGATATGTGTAAGCCATATATTAACTGGCGTTTCTTTCGGAATATATGAATGTATGTGGGTTAATTTAGATATTCTTTGAATAAAATTAAGAAATTTTATTAAGTTTTACTTACCTTACATAATTTACAGCAAGAAGGCCTTAATTCACTTTATTGTAAAATACCTTAGCATTATCACAACCAACTGGCAACCATCTTAATACACTCCGGACCAGAACTTGCAGCTTATTGTGGCTCAAATTTAAAATATACACTTGTGAACATACACACATGCATACACATACACACACACACACACACACAAACACACACACACACACACACACACACACACACATATATATATATATATATATATATATATATATTTATATATATATATATATATTAAATGCTTGCATTGAAGGTTCGAGTGCTTTGGTTAGTAATCTCAACAGCAACAGTACCAGCAGCAGGAGTTATACGAAAGGAGAAACATATCGACTATACGTTTGGATATGTAAGTATATGCTTATGATCACACTTGGGTGTTTTCAGTTTTTGAATGCCAGCAAGCTTATTAAATATTTCTACATATATATATATATATATATATATATTTACACATTTATATGTTATATATATATACATATATATAACATGTATATAACTGTAGTTCTTAAGTTGGTTTCGCCATAATGCTATTACTGCTATATTGCAGTATACGAGTGCCACACATGTCTCTTATTATATTAAGAAACCTTACACTGTACACCTTTTGGTCTGTTCCATGTCTCAGATTAAAGATTAATGTAGCTGCAAAAATAAGATTTATTGGTGTGAAATTTCATTAGTGTGACATCGGATTATTATTACCTTACTTATAACCGGGGCTGGGCTACGTCAATTAATGTTAATGAAATTTAAAGCTGAGATTATTTTCACCTGCATGCGTACGAATGACGATGGATACGAAATTATATGTCACTAATTCGAAAGAATTTATGAGAAAAAAAAAAACATTTTATTTTCTCAAAAATAAAAAATGGTGCAAATTATTCTTCTTCTCTTTTTCGTTTTTTCGTTTCTCCATCATCGATTCCTGAATCCATTCTTATTTCGCAACGAAGACAATAGCCCAAGAAGCGGAAATTTCGAAATGCCTTATCCGACGCTGAGCCTTTACTAGTTGAAAATTTGTTAAGCGCTTGCGGGAATCTACTCTTTATCAATAGTAGCTATATATGTATTTCATAAGGTAGTATCCTGCTGATTAATCTTATTTATGTATACATCCTTAAAGTTTTAGAAAAAAAAAAAAAACAAAGGCGTGTTTTATAGTTTGTTTCATTTATTAAGCGAATAATGTAAGATTAGATCAATTCTGACAGCGAGTACGGATTCATAAAAGCAAAAATCTTATCTTATTGGACTGAAGCGATCAATGGCCATTCAAACAAGGGTGCACATGGATGTTATCAGCTTTCAATAGAAAAAAATTTTCTATTTACAATTTTTAATTATAAATATTTATCAGGATCCTTATCATGCGAACATGAAAGTAATCAAACAAAATGACTCATCCTTAAAAGTACTCAAAGTAATCAATAAATTGTGCTTTAGAATCCGTAACATGGTGATCATTATCATTATTGGAAATTCGCTCCACAATGAATATAATTTTATGTGTTTTTGCCTGTTTTTCTTGAAAATTATGGTTTTTATGGTCAAGAATATGTGCGGATTAATAATTCTTATAAATAAAAAGTAGTGAAAACACTCTAATGAAACACGCCCTACTATTAAATATCCTGCCTCATTTCACAAATGTAAGTTGAAGACAAAAAAAAAAAAAAAAAAACAAGACGGACAGACAAGCTTAGGCCGACGAGGAAAATGATTCCGAATCGATCGGTATAATAAAAGGTTGATCTGTTCCAAGTCCTTCTAGCCATTTTCAATATCAATCTGCGTGCAGGAACTTGCAATGTTTCTGCCAAATTTCAAGTCGATAGGCACATGGAATGTTGGCAACAGACATTACAGACTGGCGGACTGACAGATGAACATGGCTAAATTGATTCAAAATTTGATGCTAATCAAGAATAATGTACTTTGTAGAATCTCTGATGTTTACTTCTGGGCGTTGCAATCGTTTTCACAAAATAAATATACCCCCCCTCCTTCGGTGATGGGTATAAAGAATTGATCACGCCTACTCAATATTGTAGTGTATCAAAATTTAATTTAATTTTCAATACCTTTATAATGGACAGATGCAAGCTTCAGAAACCCCATATAATACATAAATTCGTGGCCAGTTTCAAATTCAGTGTGTCCCCAAGCATATCCGTCTGTTCGTCTCTCCATGTATCCGTTTGGCTAATTATGTAGGCATCTACGGTAAACATTCTCCCGTCAACAAAAATGAAGATATCGCCTAGAATTTGGAAGTGTTCTAAACTTTTCAAGGATCACGCCACGACATCCACACGCCTATGCGACAAAAACTTTTAATTTGAAAATAGAAAAATCAGTCGCGCCGACTCCATATTGTAGATCATGAAGATTTATTTTTCTGCTTCTTTTATCTTATTTAGGGAAACGATGATAGGTAGAAAAGATTCGGCCACGTCCGAACATAATTTTTTTACTTCTTATGTTTCCCTGTAAATTTTTTTATGTAGCAGACATTCCGACGAAAAACTATGCGAAGGGGGAACGCGCCATCCTCACCGAGGGCTTAGGTTTCATTTAAGCGTGAGCGGTCGTATTGGAAAGCAATTTTGTCTCAACCATCGCGACATGTCTAATCCTATCTAATAATATGTAAAACACATTTTCCTTACTCGTCGATATGCGTTATACATACATACTTACATGTAACGTTAAAATTTTTACTTCTCGCTCTCTAATAAATTTTTCTTGATATAAAAGGTGATGTTAAATAAAAGTGAGTATGTTAAATAGAAGGTGTGTGAATAAATGTTAATAAGAACAAGTTTCTGGTAAGCAAAGTCATCACACGCACTGTGACTCTTTAACCAAGAAAAACTGACATACATATTTAATCTTTTCAATTTAATCCGCAAGAAAAATCAATTTTTTATATTTATTTTTATTTTGTTTGTTTTTCATTGGCTCTAATGTTGCTTAGAGAGAGAGTCATACGGATATTAAATACTAACAAGGCTTGATCGCATTTTTCTGGAGATTTTTTCCCACATCATGCAGATTTCGGTCTAAAGTGAATGTATATGGTATTGGCTTGGTACATTGGCTACCAGGCTTACCAAGGACTTATATCTTATATTCTGATTTTTGATTTTGACTTTAAAACTTAAGATTTGACGATTTATTAAATATTTGTTATAATTTATTATATAAGTGCAGATTATTTGCATATTTTTGGCGTTCTGTACTTTTATTAAATTTTTCACAAAATTAAATTATATTTATTTGACGTAAAAAAAGGAAATAATTTAAAGTATTCATGAAATTCTTTCAACTGTAAATTTGTTAATTATTGTATGCAATATATATGTGTGTATATTATATACGCGTACACAGGTACACATATACGCAAAACACAAAACTTGCTGCAGAGTAATTTTCCACATGGAATGTGTCATCACTTGCTCAAACAATTTATGGCATCCGCAAAATGACAACATTGCAAGCGAAGTTAAAAAAGTTAAGAGGAGAAATATTAACAGGAAAAACTGAAAGTAAATTATTGCAAAAAAAAAAATAAAAATCAGAATATGTCTAATGGTATTAATTTAATTTTTATTATCATACACGTTATAAATATAAAAATTTTCAATATTCACAAACGGCTTACGGCTTAATTCTAAACTATCAGTCAATTAATAAACGAGAGAATTTATCCGAAAATTGAGGCGAACATTTTTGAAATCTAAACAAACTTAATTCCCTTAACGCTAAGTCAAGCACTGATGCACTGCGTTTTATTAATTAGTCTCTTGTGAGATGTTGCATTTGTAAGGTATACGCGAAATGTCAAACGGCAAGTGCACTGCTAACGTTTACTCCGCCATTGTTCGGCATTACAAATTTGAGGGCAAATGATGCGATGATCTCTTTTTAAACATAGCCAGAAGCTGTAACTTTATTGACTGATAACTTTTAAAATGTTAATGTGTGCGTGTGTGTTTAAAAGTAAAAACGTGTAACAAAAATACATTCACTTCTTTTAATTAGACAAATCACTTAGGGGATGCCTCCTATTCATGTAATTCGGAAAGACGTGAGGAAAGACGTGAGGAAAGAGGTGTGAGGTATATGTGCCTAACAAAGTAAGTCTTATGTCTTTGCTGACTGAGCACTCGTTATAATTGCGACTATATTAAACTGTACCGCATTCAAATTTTAAGCAGCGAGAACAGACTTCGTAGTCGCAATTCTTACTTAGTCAACTGCTCATGCGGATAAATGAAAGAAAAAAAATGTAAAGTATTTTCCAAATGGTAACTTCGACAGTTAGCTCTGATAGGGTCTAACTTCTCATGTGGCTTTATAAGATGAACGAAGACGAAGGAGACGTATGCATCGCCGCTTGCCCACAAGTGAATGCAGTAACAAGTGTTGTGAGCGGAATGACATAATTAATATTATACCTGATCTTGTAGCGTATATTAAATCGGCTGAGACCTGATAATATTTTGTGAGCTTTAGACGTAGTCACTGACGCCGTACTGTGTAATTAGCAATAATTTAACAATTGACAGAGAGGTGGACGAATAAATTGCTAGCTCCGCATATGACAGTAAGAAAGTGCTACGTGGCTTATGTGTATACAGCTGTACTCTCGCATTGTAATCGTTCATCAGTCATAGGGTTTTGTGACCGCGTCTGTCATTTTGCATTGAATTTGACGAAAGTGACAACAAAACTCTCCACACAACTGTGAACTTACGAGAATCACAAGATGGACTGTAAAAAAATGGTATAATAATCAGTATCAAGAAAGCAAAACAAATTGAAGAGAACTTGTTAATAAATTATTTTAATACAATAATTCTTATCTGCACTCTGATGTGTTAGCAACTTTTTACGCTGCAATCTACTAAAGTCGATCAATGATTAAATGAATTAAAAAATAAATAAATAAATAAAATATAATTATTTTAAAGGTTTACTTCTGCTAGTATTGCAATTATTTTCTCCTCCATTTTCGGTACACTTTTCTTTTTTATTTCCCCTTTGATGATAATAGAAACGCTTAGTGATCAGCTGAAGAGCAGATCATAAGTATGTCATGTTTTTTGTGATTTCTACGCTTATGCTTAGACGTCGGGATACAAAAAGAGCACAAGAAGATAACCAAAGCGTTTCTGTCCCTATTTGGCAGAAATATGTGGTTGTGATCTATCAGTGATTGCGCTCACAATAAGCACACTTACCAGTTGACGCATTATATATACGAAGCAACAGTGATAACACGCTACTGGATTCATTTTTCTAAGCATTTTGTATATTGAGACGATGTGTTAGTTATTTTTCGCGGAATCCTTTTAACTGATTTCAATAAAAATCTTTACTAAACTTTTTCTCAATACCTTTAGTTTGCAAGTTGTTTACTATATGTCCGAATATCGAAATTTTCGTTTGCGGACGTAATTGCTACCTAATCATACAAACTCGATTGAGAAGATTAAGCAGGAAGTGCACGGATGATATTTTAGTCTGTACTTCGATTTATGGGAGTGCTTCAAGTCAAAAGTCAGTAGACAGGCAAATAGGTTGATGAAGATGGTTACGTCGAGACCGCATCTGAACCACGTGTATATGTATATATTTGATATGGTGTATAATTCGCTCTTCCATGCAAATGCATGGGCAAAAGTAACCTCAGATTCAGCATTTCTCAGCCGCCCCGCGATGTACCAGGAAACGTTAATTTTGCTTAACGCTTCAGAGCATCAAACGTGATTGCATTAAATTCTATCTAATAAACAAGGTAGTGAATGCTTATGCGCGTGTAACGATATATTTAAATACATACACTGGTGCATACATATAAGCATATATTGTATGTACATAAAATAAAATATGTATATGTATATATATGCATATATATATATATATATATATATATTAGATACATTTTTATTGTGTGACCCAATTTTTGTGCTCTTTTTTTTTTATTTTTAATAACTTAATATTTGTATGTCCCCCATTGGCAAATTTTTAATATGTCCCAAATGCACTCTATTAATGAAAATATTTAGTGATAGTGTGATCGAGAGAGAGAGAGAAAGAGAGAGCGAAAGAGAAAGAGATAGAAATGCATTGCTTGATGTGTGGGTTATGTATATGTTTGTGCGGGTTTAGTATTATATGTATGCACTAAGTGTTATTTGCCTTTAACCACAATTAGCTAAAAAGTTGGAAGATCCTTTGGCAGTTTTATTGTCACACACTGGCAAACATTATCCAGCCAGCAAATTAGTGCTAATACATCATATGTGTGAATATCTATATATATATATAGATATTATATACATACATATAATGGTATAGTTAGTAAAGGATTTCATTTATGTGCATATATTCATAGATATTTATTTGTACACACGTGAATGCGATTGCTGTAGGAAAAATCACTCAATTCACTGAGATGATGATCAATAGTTTCAGCATGCGTTCGCGTTGGAATGTTTGTTGATTTGACGCAGGTTAACATTTTATGTTTTATTTGCCAATATCTAACACGTAAGAGTCTTTAATATACCTATATATATATATACATACATATATATATATATATATATATATATATTAGATATTAGATATATATAGGTATATATAGGTATATAGATAGATAGATATATATAGGTATATAGGTATATACATAACATTAACATATATATATACATACATCTGTTTATATATTCCTGGCTATATTCAACGATTTAACAAATAAACATTAAGTGCCACCATAATTAGCAAGCGCACTTAATTATAGAAACACACTCTGTGGTATACGCCCGCATTTAGGTATGCGAGCATAAGCAAATGTTTAGTCAAGTTGTTAATATTAGTGTTGGTTATATGTAAGGATGTGTACGTGTAAAAAATTTTATTTATCTAGTACGTATAAACATTCGTGTGCATTTCTCATTTACGGCCTAATAATTATTATGAAAAAATTTTTCTTTAAAAGAAAGTTTTTTTTTTTTTTTTTTTTTCTGTAATAAAGAAAGTTTTTTAAAGTTTTTCTCTTGAATTTTATCTTAATTTTCATTAGCAGATTTTTCTTTCAAGTTTTTGGTAATGAAGTGATGTTTTTTTCTTTTTCTTTTTCTTTTTTTTCTTTTTCTATTCTTTAATAACTAATAAAAGTCTGAATTGATGATATGTTAGGTTTTTCATAACGTTTGAGAGCATTTTAAAAGAAACGAATAAATTGAAATGAATTTTTGGTTTAGCCTACGAACATCAATCTGCCCTTAGGTCAAGAAATTAGCGATAGGATTGCCAACAAAGAGTTTAGAAAATTCAAATCAGTTTTATAATGCTTTGACTTATACATCGAACTATTAAATAACTACGCGTATGTTACATCGATTTAAACTTGTTCATCTGGCCATGGAAAGCCTTAATCTAAATACGTTTAATGGATTTAAAAGTAAGGTGTGTGTAATTCACTGTAATCTTTGCCTTGTTTTCTAGAAACTCATTGGGACAACTTTTCAAGAAAAGTAAAAAAGTTGAAAAAATTATACTATAACCGGGAAATGCTCGAAAATTCTGGTTAAATAGCTTGGAAATTTATTACCATTATAGTTTTCCAAACATTTCAAATGACATCTACGGTAAAAAGCTGAAAGATTAGGACAAGCAAAAGAAACACTTGATATAGCGAAAAGATGTAAATTAACTCTGTTTCGTTGGATAACGCAGCACTTAAAATATTATATTAAAATTAACCATTCAGAGTAAGTAATAATAAGAAATTCAGGAAATTACTTTTTAAAAAGTTTCGAGACTAATGAACTCGCTGAAGGCTTCGCTTATAAGCATTCTTATCAACATTCGAAAAGCGGACAAATCTACTACGCATTTTTACATTTATTAAAATAGCAGTTCAGCAATTCATCCTAAAAACAAAAACAAAACAAATCAGAGACTTTTAGTCGGTCGTGATCGAACCTTTTATACCCAGCATCGGGATCTTAAAAAAAGCAAACAACCACACCTTCACACTCTATAGTTATGGATGGACACGGGTGATTTTGTCTATTTTTAGAATGAATAACAAGCAAAAAACACTTAAAACAAAGGCGTTCATAGTTTTTCTTATATAGACGTGTGAGTATTATGGGTGTGTTCTTTGAAAAGTTTGGCTCATTTTCAAATTCTTGTGCAAGTTTGTATGCGATATCTTCATTTTTGCGAACGGGAGAATGTTGACCAGAGATGGTACACAGTTGCGCAGAGGGACAGATGAACGGACGGATATAGAATAAATATGGCCCACGTTTTCCGATTTTGTAGACGTGCTGTACTTACATCGCCTGCAAAATATATTTTCCAATTTTTATAGCAATATCTGTTGTGGTCTTATGAGCAATGAGTAAAAAATCAATTTTTTATTCCCTTTAAGACTAAAGGTGCTTCCACTTTGCATAATGCACAATGTAGCCTTCGACCGATTGGATCCATTTGCAATACTAACTTGCGTGCAAGAGCTTCCAATGTTTCTGTCAAATTTGAAGTAGACAGCTTGATTTAATGTTTACAACAGACATTATAGACGGACAGACGGACATGCTTGAATTCGATTCAGAGTTTGTATATAGCTGATCAGACATTGTGGTCTCTCTGAAGCTTCCTTCTGGGCGTTGCAAACATTTTGAATATGAATGAATATACCCCTCGTCGTCCGGTGATGGGTATAAAAATTAAATGTGTACTAAAGAGGAATTGTATCGCGTTTTAATGCAAGCAAGTACAGTACATAATACTGCGTAAAATGTTGCTTGCTTTGGTTGGCTTTGTGTATCCAAGGCAGGTTTATTAATTTAAGATAGACATCTTATCAAGTACACACACCTAGGTTGGCACGAGTGGTAGATTTACTTTAGCCATGTCGGTCGATTCGTATGAATGTTGAAATTAGTAAACATAACATTTTTCTGCCAGTTTTCTCGACAAGTTAATTGAACAAAACACAGAACTTGTCTTCAAAAGTTAAGTTCAGTGAAGTTCAGTTATTGAATATCTACGAAGAAGTCAAAGCCAAAATTCATTCATAACAGTATATTTACACCCTATAAAAAGGTCGTCTTTCAAGTTGACAAAAGAAAAAAAAAGAAAAAAAACAACGAAATGATCTTCCGAATACTCAAATATATATAAAGCTTACCTTCACTAACTTTCTATGAGGAGCGCCCATCTCAAAATTCTAATAATGCACTACATATTGATTTTTTAAATCTAGAAGATGAACGAAGGTCAAGGGAAGAGCTCGTCGAGCATTTAAAATTATTTCTCTTTTATTTCCAACGAACTCTACCGCCGCCGTTATGAACGTCTGAAATTTTCGCAAGGAAATTCGAGTCCGCATGTAACATAAATTCAATTGCTTTGATTACTTCCTATGGAAACAAATTTGAAGAAAAATTTGAAAACAATATTTTAAAAAGCAAAACGTAGCGGATTTTTGATAGATTGACTTAAATATTATTTATTAACAAATGATTGCCTTTTCGGGTCGAAAATTAAATTTTTCATTCAAATGCTCGCCAGCCACATAAAAACCAATAATTTCAACATTCACTACATATTTACCTAACCATAGAGAAGCAGATTAAGTGATTTTTTTTCGCCAGCTAAATTCCGTGCCACAATGTAACTCAAATTCAACAGGTCTCGCGAGAATGACTCAAAGCTAACTTTTTTTTTTTTTTTTTATTTTTTTTTAATACTTAAATCTACGCTTAATACCTTCCTTTAGTATTGTTATTTCATTACCTTCTCGCCTATACGACAAAAAATTAGGCAAACACGTTTAGTTGTGTCCGCCTTAAATGATTGATAGTTACTTCTGCCATAATGTCATGAGAAGTAAGAGGACGGTTTTCCTTTACTTTCTGAGAAATTTCATTGAATTTATTAGCGATTGATCGACCAAACGGCGATCCGTGCTTAACTTCACAATTTTCCAAACGGAACCGAACAAATTATTTGCTCACTCTTGACTTTGATATCACATCTTGACCGTAAATTTTATATTCTTCTTCGCAGGCCTGCAAAGCGCTATCGCCCAAATCAAAATAATATTCTAAGACGCAACGAATTTTTTTTTTTAACAAATTTCGCACATATTTAAACGCAAATTCATTCGACTCTATTAACAAACCTCATAAAGTTCAAGACTTTTATCTTTTACATCCGCGAAAATTATCCGAAGCTAACTTTCTCTCCGCGCATTTTGTTTGACCCAATACATAATCTTCGGTATATTTTGTAATCAGATCTATTATCTCACATTGTTGTATTTATATAGCGAAGAGAATCCTCCTTTCAACAGATATTAATCGAGTATCAAAAATTTCGCTCGTAAGGGCTTATTATTACTACATCATTTTCACTTTTGGTGATGTCAGTTTCCGTAAAAAGATATATGTAGCGCTCGCAGTTTGCTCAATAATTGCGTAAACCGATTGATGTTTAGTGCTTGATCTCTATTTTCATAGGAACTAATAGGTGGACCAATTAGTTATTCAAGAAAATTCCCATAAATTATATCATATGTACTTAGCTTAGCAGTTAATTGATTGGGTCATTCCATTTGTAATGACCCAATAAAACGCGCTCGACGTTGTCGTCGAGGGAATTGTAGGCCTGTCTTATTTATTCTTTTGCTTTTATTCTTTTGCGAACACACGTTTTGTTACGATGCCACTGCAATGCGATCCAGTCAACTTTTTCTGTATATGATAGGTGCTTGCATCTATTGTGATCAACGATATGCATTGGCGAAAATGATCAAGTAATGCTACGTATTAGTATAGTCAGTGTAAATTGGATGATTTTGACCTTTCTATACATAAAATAAATACTCCAGGAGAGCCATTCACATCGACACTGAAGCGGAATATTCATTTTCATAAAGCTGTGCTGTGCATATGGTGAGATCAGCAAGGTGTAGTGTATTACGAGTTTCTAAAGCCGAATGCAACTGTTACTGGAAAGGTCTACCAACGTCAGTTGAGCAAGTTGAAAGATACACTGTTGCAGCTGGAGTGGGAAGTTCTGCTACGCGTTCAGGTCGATACAGTATCGCTTCACTGGCACGCGTTTTTGAAATGCTGAAGAAGTGCGAAAATGGGTCGATGATTGGATTGCTACCAAGCCAATATCGTTCGTTCGACGCGGCATCGCCATATTGCCAGCAAGACGAGAAAAAGTTGTAAAAAATGATGGAAAATATTGTATGGTTAATCCAAAGGCCAGAGCGATTATATTATACTATATTGCGCAAAGTAATGCTAAAGGCTTTGTAGTCTAACATTAAGCTCCACGAGAGTCAGGAGTCCGCTCACAATGGAATTTGAATAAACGCACCATTAAAGTACGCTGGCAGGTGCATAGATATAACATTGATTTGCTGCAACTCGCTTGTGGAAACCAGGGCTAGTGCACACACCTAGGTGGAAGCATAACAAACCCCTTTTTGAACGCAGCAGTTAATCAATGTGTGAGCCCTGACTGCTTGGCTACGGCCCTTCGGGAAGTATTCGTGGTGGCTGTGGTTTTCACGCGCGGTATGGCCCAAGTTATCTGGCAGCCTTTAAATTCATATGTTGTAAATTTTTTTATGGACAGACAATAAGTAAACAAATATTATTAAATACATATTTAAAAATATATTATTCACATGTGATGTTACGGTTAGAAAGTTAATTCTCCCCATAATACTATAAACCAAATGTGAAATGTGGACCGATGAAGTGGACACAAAATCTGCCTCATCATTCACAATCCTTCGCTATTTTCTACAGTCACTTAGAATTAGAAGAAATATTTTCGAGGAAATCTCCTTTTCTCGCATCCTCTACTAAAAGCCCATCATATCCATCTTCTATATGATCTTAAGAGTGCGCTCACGTTTGTTGCGGTATATCTGCTATTAGCAGAATTATTTCAATTATTACCACGAAATTTGCTGAGGTAAGCAGGTATCTTATGCACTCGAAAAGGTAATAGAGATTATGTGCAATTAAGAAGAAATGTTCGGAACCCTTAAAATGTTCTTAATTAATTTAAACTAATCCAACGAAGGCTATTGAAATATTTTGAAAACGTGGTTTTTGGTGTCTTTTTTTTCGACATTCAGAGATGCTTACAAGACTAGTAACGACTTTATATTTGATTGTTGCATACAATGTCGCATACGTATTATATATGGGAGTGAAGGCGTCGATGGTGGACTCTGTTCAATATATTGGCCGATGTTTTCGGAATTCTTTTGTGTCGAATATAAATATTTTGTGCCATAACACAAGGAATGGCAACGACAACGAAAAGTTGCAGTTGCCTTTGCAAAAATGCAGTTTGCAAATGTTGCTAATGTTGTTGGTATCGTTGTTATTATTAAAGGCTAAAAGCGACCAACCGTATAAACATGCTTACCAACAGAAACTACAATATGTACCAGTATGTACCAGTAAATGGACATGTTTCATGAAATTGTTACACAGAGCAGACAGAAAGATGGATAGATAGTAGGCATACAAACGTATGTACCCGCACCCTTGCCTCTACCCTTAATCGTATCCATACGACTGTTGTTTGATATACGCACGGTTGCGAATGTATGTTAAATGAAAACGGTGGCAAAGTTTTAAATTGAAGCTTATATGATACATGTGTGTGTGTGTGTATGTGAATGTGTGTGTGTGTGTATGTGTATGAGCGCTTATAAATTGATGCTCCCAACCATCCGGCCCAGAAGCATCGGTGATGAAGTGAAGGTGATAAAATTCATTTCTTTTGTTTTTGTTTACGCAGCTTTTTTTTCTGTTGTTTTGCATGTTGATGCCGTTCTCTTGTTAGCAATGCTGTCGTTGATGGCGATGCGAACGTTATTGCTTATTATGCTGTATTTATTGTTATGGTAGTTGCTTTTGTTGTTGTCGTTGTTGTTGTTGTTGTTGTTGTTGTTGTTGCTGCTGCTGCTGCTGCTGTTGTCATTATTATTGTTGTTGTCGTTGAATGCAAAACAACTAAATTGAAAGTTAGCTGCCGGTTTTTGTTTTCCATATTTTTCGTTTTTCTGATATATATATATATATATATATATATATATTCTTGTTGTTTTTGTTGCCAGCGAGACATGTATTCATGGTAACTGAGCTAATTTACGCGATATGATGCAGAAAATTCGCCAAAATGAATGAATTAGAATGGAGACTAGAGAGAAAGGAACCAAAAACGTTTATGCTTATGCAGAATTAATGCATGTGCACACACGAGTAGTCACGTTACAAATACACAAGTAGATGCATACATATGCATAAGCTTATAGGCGTATAGGATGAAAGTTTGCCGTACTGACTCAGGTAGACAGTTGCTTCACTAAGAGTATATGTATGTTACAGGATATTTGCATAAAAATTGCACAAACACTCAGACGCAATTTACTTTTGTCACGTATGTATATACATCTAAGTAAAAATGAATACGTACGTATACATAGGTACACAAATACAAATGCACATATATATATATATATAGACACAAATTCACATCTACACTTACATAATATACAGCCATGGGCTTACAAATAGGACACACTTTGCCGCGAGCAAATATATGTGAAGCTTTTACAAGATATTTGTAAAGGAACAAATAAAAGCATTATATTGGACCACCGCCCGTGTATCACAAGTGGTGTAGTGTATAAAAATACGAAAAGTTTTTACAACGTCCACTACTTGTGGTACAAGAGTTTACAAAGCTTGTGCGAATGTATGTGACATCCAAAAACATTTAACATAGAGCCACGTGTTAATATAACGATCGATTCAGAATCACTTCGTGCACCGATTTAAGTGTGTCTACTCCCTGTCCGTCTGTCTGTCTTGTTTTTTCGTGTTCAACCTACACGTCGCAAATTTTTGAGATATTTTGGTAAAACTTGGCACACTGACATGTTTTGGCCCAAGAACGAACGCTATTAAAAATGGTTCGGATGCGACCATTTTTCCGATTACTTCCCACATAATGCCCTATTGTAAAAAATCATTATTTGAACATCTTTAAAGTGGTGTAGGCTGTGTAATGATGGTTCGTGCAATGCCTTTGTTTGCTATCATTCACATCACACAAGCATAAGATCCGTTAAATATATAGATAAGAAATCTTTGTTAAGATTTTGACTCAAGCTTAAACTATTTATACGTCTATGGCTGTGTATGCATGTCTAGTTATTCTTCTCGAAGTTTGTCGGTAGCTCGTTTAGACTCATTTTACTATGCAGTATACACCAAAAACGGATTTATAAGACATGACTGACATATCTGTGTGTTATTGTTGTTACTGTTGTTAAGTTGTGATTTGTGCAACATAATCACCATGAACATGATTGTGAAATTTTATCGTAATAATATACACATATACTGTATTTATATATATGTACATATATGTATATCTATACGTATATACATGTATATCTACATACTTGTAAGTAGTGTATATGTATGTGTGCGTAAATTAGATGTCACTGCATGTACCGATGTGTGACTGTCTGCTTATATTATAATTAGGTGTTATCATTATGTAATGTCCGTTTTGTTGTTATCATTGTAACTGTGGCTACCAGCGCTATTGTTGTTGTTGTTGTTGTTGTTGTTGATAATGCTATTTATGCTGCCTCATGAATATTAAAGTAGCATCAAGCAGTTGTGCGTTGAAATTTACAACATTTAATGCTCATTCTCGACTATTCACTTATACGCTCTTACATGCACTTAATGTATGTATACATAAATATATGTATATATATATATATATATATATATATTTATATGTTTATTTATATATGCATTCATATATTTATGTGTTATGTCTCCTATTTAAAAATATATATGTAAATCTAAGTGTACATGTAGCTATATAGATATTGTATACGTATGACGTATTGTTTGTTTACTCGCGAAATCATTTAAAGTGGTTTCCATTTTTAGTACTGTAATTGCTGTTATTATTTTGCTAGCTTCAAGAGTAACATTTATTAGTGCGTTTGTATTAATAATTATTTTATGATTATTCACTCTTTTCGCTCTATTCATCCATTCATTCATTCAATATTAAGAGTCTTGAATTCCCTCAACTTGGTTTCCATATATGAAGAAGCGTTTTCGAAAAATATGAACAGATGGCAGTAAATTGCAAATTACTTTGCTTCAAAACTTTATTTATTACCCATCCATATAACGAATCATAATAGACAAAAGGTTAAAACTTCATATTGGCAATGCTTCAACAAGCGCAATTCTAAAAGCCTTACCGGCTTAATGCAATTACTTTTTTTAACCTATTTTTGGAAACTATTCTTTAAACCCAAAAGTAAGCAAGGTATAGTACCCATTAGTAATAAGAATTTTAATATCAATGTCAGGTGTACGATTATTAGATGAAAATTGTTAATTTTTTTTGATCAGTGTGCAAGTCAATAACACTTTTAGAGTGTGTTGAGTGCTTGTTTCAAAATTTGACATCGGATAAATTCAAAATCTACTATCTACGAAAATGTTTGTCATTCGTCAGTTTCAATTTCTCAGCTACTGCTCGAGTCAAGTTGATCAAGCGAATGACCCCTATTTTCAAATTAGATTGATTAAAATCCAAGCGCGTCCCGGAATTTTTCTTTCTGGGAATCGAAACACTGGAGCTATTGAATAGTCAAACGAACGATGGAATTGTTGAACAGAGGAATGGACGACAACCATGTGAAATGGCGGCTGACCCGACATAATTAACGTACGTTTTCAAGTTAACAATGAAGTAGATACGATCATCATTTCAATCGTGCGATATCATACTGGAAATTTTGATAAATGATATATGTGACCGTCTACTGACACATTTTTTTTTGCTCAGCATATTAAATAAAAAAAAAAAAAAAAAACAACAAAAAAGAACGCAATAATGGGACAAGGAAATGAATTCTCTGTTGTTTAAATCTATGGTATTTTTTGGATATTAGCCAAAAAATGTATTCTTATAAGTATAGGCTGAAAAGATATGTTAGTTCTTCCGCACGGACTTCCTATTCTGCCAGAAAGATGGAAAAAGTAGCGGATAACTTTAATTAAAATCTCCTGCGCTTGCGTTTTCAATAAACATCTAATTTTATTAAAAATTTTACTACAACTAATGAATGCATGAAACATTTAATATTCGGCAAATATATTTGTGGAGAGATGGGGAGAAAATTGGGGTGAAAATGATTGCAATAGGCTGAGTAACACATCAGCTGTTGGTGGTTATCCAAGATTCGTTTTAAAGTGAATGTAGCTCTCGAGCTTCTTTTGTTGTTGTTATTAATGAAGTTTTTATTCATTAAATTATTTAAATATTTATTTAAATTAATTTTAAAAAATTTATTTAAAAATTTACCTGATTGAGTGAATTAATTCAGATTAACATAAATGACTATGCAATTGAATTTAATTCTTTTTAATCAGTTTCTAATGAGTTTCACACTCACACATGGGAATATGCGAATACAGCTAAGCTAATCTATATTAAACGAAAACAAAGAAATAAATGAACAATTAAAACAGACAATTGAAAAAAAAAAAAAAAAAAAAAAAACAGAAAAGATTGCGAAGAAAATAAAATCTCTATGACTGACTTATTCAAGCTTGGCATACTCAAGTGAAACCAAAAAAATATTGGCAAAAAAGGAAAAGAAAATAATTAAACAAATAAAAAGTTATATTTTCTTTATGGCTATTATTTGATACGCGCCGTCACACAAATTAGTATGCGAAAATTCTTAAGTAGTCTAGGGAGTCTTAAGTTCTTCGAGGGGCGTGTCAAGTGTTCGATGCGAATTTTTCCATATGGTCTTGTGAATGCAGCTTTAGGCCAAGGTCTCTTCCACCTTGTTGGGTACAATATTATGTCCATTTTGGGCGTGCTTCGGTCCGGACAGCGTTTGTTTTCATAGTCAGGTTTTGAGCTCGAGGTTTGGAAAACATTTGCTCCTTCTCTAAAATTAATTTTTCAATTTAGCTGCAATTTTCATTTCAGCAACGAACTTTGCAATAGTAGTTAAAATTTTAAATGAATAGCTAAATATACTGTTAATTGTGTGCTACATATTTTGGGGGCGTGGATCACGCTCACTTCCAAGTAAGATTTAAGGTAATCAAAAGAGAAAGTTTGTGGAATGTTATAGATTATCGGCTGAAGTTCAAGAACAGACGTCCGATAGACGATGGACAGAATGACGAAGCCAAACAGACTCAGAATTATATGCTGATTAAGAACAGAATATTTTATAGAGTCTCTGTGGCATATCTTTGCTAATGACCAACTGAAAGTCAAATCTAGTACACATTCATTCGTCTTTTGGTAATTAGTCTGAAATCATTGAAAGCGGATAATATTAAGAGATCAAGTGAAAGCTGATAAAATTAAATATAGATAAATATTTATTTATACTGCACTCTGCACTGCAATCACTATTTATTGTTGATAGTCAAGCGAAATACTTTGCTCTTCTTATGTATTATGAAGACAACGACAACCACACGGCGGAATGGACGATGATTGGACATATGAATGTTTGGATTTCTACATCCATTTTCATTTCTGAATGCCAATGACTTTTGCCCCATTATCGTGATTATCGTTATTATATTGCGATTTGACTTTTATTGACAAGATTTCTTTCTTTAATTTCTCTCTTCTTTTATCATTTAATTTCGCTTAATTGCTACTATTGTTGTTCCGTTTTTAAGGCTAGTTCATGTAATGTTTATATTGATTTCTTAAGGGACCTTGTTGACATTTTGCTGGATTTTTGTTTTCACTGTAGACCGCAAGGATTGCAAAATAATTTACACTGTATTGTAAGTTGAGTTTTTTTGTTTTTTGCTCTTTGCGTTTTGGTGTAACAGCAGATATTCATGTAATGTGGTAGCTCATTATTAAATGCTGTTAGTCGCGCTGTAGTGCTACGGGCTATCTACAGGGATGTTGCAGCAGTGGTTAAATGTTGTTAAATATATTATTATTGTTGTCACTTCTGCTTTTGTAGTTGTTGTTTTTGCGGTTTTGAGCTATGTTGTCAATTGTAGTGTTACTTGTAATAATTGTAATTAAGAGTATAAGCTATTGTTTACATAACGAAAGAAAACTACATATATAAATATACGAAAGTTAAAACTTACTTATTATGAAATCATTACCGTAAACGTATATATTGTTTTTATGCCCATCACCGAATGATGAGCGGGCAAAGGGTCATGGGTCTTTCTGTAGACTGTATATCTTTTAGAATTCTCCACGCTAAAATGCCATCGAATAATGGAAAATCTAGTGCCCGCTATCGTAAACATGTGATCCCAATGATGTCCTCTCAATAAGAATTTTACATACGAACTCTTTTCATCTTAAAATAGGTCAGATGTTATCATAAAATAAAAATAAACGAAATAAAACACTATAGTGGGACACGTACCGCCCTTAAATGCTCTACACTATCCTGCAGTTGTTTTTATAACAAGTTTTGAAAGTAATGTTTCATATGGGGAACGATGGAAAATGTGATCCGATTCGAAGCATTTTTAATAACGTTCGTCCTTGAGTCAAAACAAGTCGATGTATGAAATTTTCTCAAAATATTTCGCAAATTATGATCTTCTGGTTGAACATAAAAAAAAACAAGACGGACAAACGGACAGACAAGTTTAGATAGATTAAGAAATTGGCTCTGAATACAGTTCGTTCCTCACTCGTATAGTTGTTTTCCTATCATCAATTTTTCCTACCGTAACAAAATCCTCACAATTTGAAGTATTTCTCCCATTAGATAGTGAAACAGATAGAAATGAATAAAGAATTTCTATAACTGAAATATTCATATAATACGCTAGAGTCCTCTAGACGAAATATTAAATACATCTGATCATAAAATGGAAAATTAAGTTAGATACAGAGAAGACGCAAACCGCTTTGCTTTCTCCCTTCATCTGATTTCGCAATTCAATGTCCTTTTCCTGATCACGTTAAGAAGTTAGTCTTCTGCAATCGTATTCAGCATATCAGAAAGAACATGCAATTATCCTATACAAACACTATATCCGTCCTTTTGTCTATAGTACAAAATTTGTAAATATTCCCAAATAAGGTTTGGAAAAACGATGTCAAATTTTCCTGGGGAGTTTCCTACCAAATATTTGCACAAAATATGGATGCTTTCGAAACAGAAATGATCAAATTATGAAAAAAATGTATATCAAATTGTCACTTATCTAACAACATTCTTATAAATCAACTTTTTGTAAACTCTACATAAACTTTTGTTGTTTAACTAACTTTGTTCGAAGGTTTTTATTTCTACATTTTCCTTCGCTATGTGATTCGTAGACATTATACGAAATCTAGTATTCTTCTATGTTGTCATAATGATGGAGGATTAGGCACATGTGTAATATTGTTAAATAAGTATGTAAATGTGTTAATTCATTTTATTAATATGCTCTTTCCACGATAAAGCTTCCATTCTTTCAAGATAAGGACGGTGCGTATAGAGGATTTGGCCAAAGCCGAATATAATTTTGTTACTTTTATTCAAACGTTAAAAATTTGCTGAACATATATTTCTCATTGTAGTGCAGGTGTTGCGATAAGGAAGATGACTGTCATATCTAAGATAAAAACTCTTATCTATCTTCAGTGTAAGCATAAAGACAAACATAAACGCAAGATGTTAAACTCTAATGTTCTTATACACACTGCTCTATAGCGAAGTTACGTTTCAATCAGTTATCAATAACAAGTAAAAACGCTATAGTGGAGCACGGTCAACCAAAAAACGCCCTACACCACTCTGTTTAAAGCAAATAACGCATATGAAGGCTTTTCAAAATAAGTTGCTATATGGGGAATGATCGAGAAAGTAATCCGATCCAAATCATATTCAATAATGTTCGTCCTTGGGCCAGGCCACGGCGCTCTATCAAATTTATCAAATATATCCCGAAAATTGCGATCTTTAGGTTGAACACAAGAAGTGAAAACGGACAGACAAGTTTAGATCGATTGCAATAGTGAAAGATGGTCAAAATAAATGACGCAATTTTAAAATCTAGTGATTATGATGACATTCACGGAAACTTATTCGGTCACTTGTAATTGACTCGGAGATCGTTAGTTCAGTTTACTAAGTGTTTAGAGGCGATACAATACTCAAAAGAAGTTGTGAAATTCGTGCCATAAACAATTTATTACCAGCACGGTTACTATTACCTTATGTGTCGCGGTTATCATGCCAGGTCATGCTGGCGTTCCGCTTACATTCCATTAATTAATGTTCTTAATGATTGCTTGCAGAAGACCTAACTGCCTTTCATTTGGAAGGTTAGTTATATTATTCGTTTATTTAAAAGTAATCCTAGAAATATCATTGAAAATTATGGAGGATTCGCAAAGCTTAGCCCGTTGCTCAAGCTGTTCGAAGCTCTGAATGCCATCTCCATTCGCTAACATGATTTTATTAAAATAAGGTTCACGTTCACCAATCGGTGGAACTTACGATTAATATTTTCGAAGCCTTCGCGGATTACGGGCAAACTGATGTAGTTTATTCTAATTATAACCTACACCACCACAATTGTGGTAAATTAATTGTGGGGCATATTAAGTTTATACGCTCGTATGTAACACACAGAAGGGCTTAAGATGAACCCACCTTTTTTTATATTGGTCGATTCACAATCATTTTCTGCATTGATCTAAGTCTGTCTGTCCGCCTGTCTGTCTGATGTCTGTCATTATAAATTTGTGTTTTGGCTACAGGTCGCAATCTCTAAGATATTTTAATAAAATTTGGTACATTTACGTGCTTCCACTCGAGGACGAACACTATCGAAAATGGTTTGGATCGGTCTACTTTTTCCACCAATCCCCATATCATCCCCCATTTTGTGAAGTCGTTACGTAGAAGAAATTGCAATTTTCAAAATTTCTCGGCCAAAGTGGCTAAGTAGTAGTAACTCGGCATTCTAAATTCGTACGAAAACTTTGGACCGGCTAGGGAATTTTTGAACCTCTTCTCATATAACGAACACTCAAGTTCGTACAACAAAAATTTGTAATTTTCAATGCTTGATAATGGCATTTGTATCATCACAGTTATATAACATGAAAAACTTAACTGTACCGAATTTGGACGATTTCCGCCTATTTTTTGGATCCTACCCCTTATAAAGGTTTGCACGAAAAGTTTTGGTGTTTTAGAGCAGCAAAGCATAAGCTTTACCACTTTATGATGAGAGTTGATCCATAATGGCAGTTTGATATAAAAATTAACCGTGCTGAAATTTTGAACCACTGGGGCATAACCATTCTTACGGAAAGTAATTCTTTATTTGTAAAGAGGTCTAATTTTTTATATACAGGTCTATAATAGAAAGCTCGTAAAAAATCAGGGTATCATTTTTGTATTCTATGGCAAAAATGGGAATTTTGTTGGACAATGTGGTGTAGGGTATTTAATAGTCGGCCTTGTCCAACTACAATCCTTTCACTTGTTTTTTCAAAAGCATTCAACAGAGTTAATCATTATTTATTAATTTTTAAATTTCAATGCTTCGCTTTACTAATAACACGATTTCATGCTTTCTGAGGTATTTTACCTATTGTTTCCGAAATATATTCTTGAGTTCTTGTCTGCCTCGTGATATATCCCTTTTATAGAGTAGTGTTCAAAGAGGCCATCGTGGCCCTGCCCTTTTCGCCCCATTTGTAAAGGATCTTCTATGTTTTACTTAATATCTTGGGATTCCAGTATTTGCTGACGATGTTAAAATTTGTTTTTTCCTTTTGCCGCTTGGATATAAAAAAAGAAAAAAACAGAGAAGAAACTGCTTCTTATATAATTAATACTAAAGTTCTTTGAGAGCGTATCCACCTTGAATGACATAGCAGTCATCCTAGACTTTCAAGGCAAGTCCAACATTCGTATTAAGACTTCTGTCAATAAACAGATGTCTCTCCTAGGATTTGTTGAAAGAAGATATAAAGAATCCGTCGACCCTTCCATTGTCTAAAGTTTAGGCCAACCTTAGAATGCTCCGTTATAGTGTGATCAACCAGTTATGAATACTATACTGGCTGATGTTGGGACCCTTCTTTACTCTCACATCCTTGCGAAAATCGATTAAACGTAAGATTGATTTAATTAATGAAAGGCGACATTTTTCCCCCGGCATTAGTATAACATGTATCTTTTAATCTTATTTCTAGGGTACTTGGGCGTTACGTTCCTTTAAGACGGTCGCACTTATCTCTTATCAGTTTTTGTAAACCTTTTCGTTATTTTATGCGTGATGTTTAACGAAAATTATAAAATCTTCGATCCTTTCATTCAATCTATCAATGCGGCAAGACAACGAATGCTCCGTCCGTAATTCGAAACCAACTGACCTTTTTTTTTATTAAAGTTCGTGGACATATGTACGTGGACTGTGTTTCGCTATGTACGCGCGCATATTTTGATGCATTTTCGCTTGCCATGTTGCATGCGTGCTAAAGTGCATTCAATTTTGTACACAATTACTATATTATGTTATTGTTTGTTTTGTTGTTATTATTGTAACTGATTTTTTTCCTTTTTTCCTTTTTTTTCTTTTTTTATGTATAGCTTAGCCTTTAAGTTGAATTTTCTCTTCTTTTTTTTGTAATCAAGTTTAAGCTCTGCACTTATTATACAAAGTTAATTATAAGTTGTATTTTTGAACTTTTTTTTTCTGTGAACATTGACGTTATTATTTGTTGAAATTTTTTTTAATCAATTTGAATAAATAAAAAACTCGCTCCCAATTCGTTGTCGTGCGCTATTAATATTGAAGAAGGGAAGAAATGTAAACCTTTATTGTTAAGTCAGCATAAGGGAGGTGGACATAGTCGGCGAGAAACAAGGGTAAGGTTAGTTTTACTTTTTTGTTTTCTTTGCTCCACGTGCGGAAGGAAGGATTATAGGTAACGAAGGAGGAAAATGAAAATATCTGGCATGGTGAGAGAGACCAGCGACAGATTTTTCCAAAGGCGGACAGTGCATTTAAAGAACAACGAGCCATGGTAGTGTACCGGCACGCTCAAGAATTTGTTTTCTTATATCTGTGTAGAATACTTGTACTGAATACACTTATGCATAAGCATAGCGCAGCTCGCAGTACGCCGCTGCACACAGTTATCCGGAGTTTTGGACACTTTTTCATAGCCCATAAAGATCTGCGACTTCTATTGTATCCGATCGATGATCAAGGCGAGATCTGGAGGCTCCCGTACCATAATTCATAGGAATTATATCCCACTTTTGACGAACGTAAGCGGTGTAAATGGAGCGGATGCCGGCCGCTTTGAAAATCATCTATCGACACTTCGAACATTTGTTCGATACAAATAACGGCATTTTATATTCCCATGCCCACATTATTAAAAGTGGATTTTTTTTTTTTAACACTGACACCACCAAAGGGGATGTACTGCCCATCAACTCCACTGTCCGTTAAGAAGTTCGATTACGTTTTGCAGGCATTCGAGCTCTTTCTATCTTTGCTATCGTTGCGAGGCTTCGATTCAATTTATATCTCGTCATCTAACGTTTATTTTTTCAATTCTGCTAGAATCGGAACCCATGAAAAAATGATTTTACAGCCCAAACAAGGTTAGCGAAATATTCGCAATTATTGGCTAATTAAATGTGATAATGAATGCACATACAATCCTTTTTTAAAAAGTATTTTATGCGATGAAGAACAAATAATAAGGTCACCTTTTTAGGTTAAGTCTAATGAAAGGGCTTAGCGACCATTAAGTTGGCGAAAAATGTCTAGTTTTCTTAATAAATTGAAATTTTGGAGCGTAGAACATGCTTTCAATACTCATATGCATACACGTATTATTATTATAGGTGTGTAATTGAATTTAAGCGACTTTCATACAAGAAGTATTCTTCACTTGTTTAACTATTAAATATGTACACATCTTTATATGTTCTTTTTGTGTATGTTCATAAATAATGAATATTTTATGATGATGTCTTGTGATTGCTCAAGTTATTAACAATAGTTCTATGTGTATAAATGTGCATTAAGTAAATATGTGTGTATACATAAATTTTACATCCATATATATATATATATATATATATATGGTTTTATGATATACCTTCTACCGCATGTACACACAGTCCATCTAATCTATTTCGTATTTATTTTATATTTCTTTGTGTATGTGTGCATCTATATGTGTTTTTATGCATTTCTTTATTTAAATAAATTAAATTACTTTACTTTCAGCAAAAAATTTAATGCATTTTTTTGCTCTTCTGCACAATTTTAAAAGCATGAAGATTTTTATGGTTCATTATTTACCCTCACACATACACACACACACACACACACACACACACATACACACAGAGACATACACACATACGCACTGCACGTGTATATTATATAAACTTCTATGTTTACATATATGTACGATGTATACGTAGGCTGGTTGCAAAGTTTCCCATCTGAGCATAAAGATGACAAAACTTGTTCACAATAGTTGAGTACTAGGTTATGCATGCGATTAAAAGATTTCAATTATCTCGGGAGCACGATTGTCGTTTGACATTAGGCAGACTCAAAAACTGCCGCTCAAGTTTACTCAATAGCACTAGACGGCCATCAAATTAAGGTTAGAAAGATGGTAAACGTTATAAACATTTCTTAGCAACGTCTTCCTGGCATGTTTAGGCTGACCGAATGTTGCCGGCTGCGTTCGACTACAGAAGAGCATAAACAACGAGTCACAAGTCGGTAACTGCATTCTGCCGCATCCTCCAAATCTGCAAATCTCAAAAACTAACTGCTAAAGAAAAAACACAAAAAAAAAAAAAAATTAGATCGACTATGAGCTTATTATGGAAACTGAAGCGTATTTTGATTGTTATTCTTCACCGCGATTGCATTGATAAGCAGAGGCGAATTTTGCAAAAAAAAAAAAAAAAGGAAATATTTCTATTGTTTAGTTCGGAAGCATTTCAATCAATACTCGTACATATGTTTATCGTATCGCATACCTGCTAGTGTCAACATTTTCTGATCATTTTAGTTTTTGTCAATATTATATATGCCATGAATACGTGCACTAGTGTGCGTAAGCGTTTAAGAATGTGTATAAGAAAAAGGAATATATATAGGAATATATACATACAAAGGCACGTATATATGTATATATATGTATATTCCTATATATATTCTTATACATATATATATATATATATATATATATATATTAAAGTACATTACATACATTACATATATATATATATATATATATATATTAAAGTACATTTAGTCTTACGTTATGTGCAGATTGACATATATTTCATATACATCTTTATACATAGCTAGATAATAATATGTGAAAATATACGTGTGTGCAAGCATTTGTCTTTAGTTTTTATTTTATGATTTTCATTTTAATTTGAACTAGTTAAGGGAAAGGGTGTCTCTCTTTATCTACCCCAGAAAACAGAGACTTTTCTAAAATATTACAAACAAGCAACTAGAAAACTTTTAGTTGCCTTAGGTTGAATTTTGAATATTCATCAGCTCAGCTTAATACAAAAAAAAAATCGTTCGATTCTCATATGGACTCAATTCAAGACGTGTCACTAAAGTGAGCAGAACAATGTATCCATTTGAAGATTGCAAAACACAGAACCGTTTTCTAAATTTTATTTTAAATTTTAGCCATAGACACCAATGGTTTTCAAGCCACTTAAAGCTGTTCGATTATCGAAAGCTAAACGGATATCGACGTTCAGCTTTCGAAGCCAAATCTTTTAAACACGCAAATGGTTACCCAAGAGTACCGAAAATGATGACTCAGGTAAGCCAGAATTTGACGCTCAGTAAACATCTGTCAATAAGCAACAGTCAATTTTAGTTACTGTGTATATGTCATATACCTGATCAGTATTCAAAAGATACTTGTATCAGCCAGCGAAGCACTGTACGTGGGCACTTTATAGAGTCATTTTGAGTTCCTTTTCCATATTTGGTTGTTGTTATTGAAAGCAAACTAAAATGCTTTGCATGTCCAAAACTACACGCAGAATAGCAAACGCGTAAATTGATCCTCAGCGCTTTTCCATAAGCTCTAATAAACAACCTTGTTGCTTGGCCAAAGCGAGATAAATCTTCAACTATTTCGTGGCCTGCGTTGAAAGCTTTGTGCAGTCAATATGCTTCTTTTTTGTTTTTAAATAACAACATTGTTTCGAAGCTTTACTAAAACCCTTAGAACTTGGAGAAGATTTTTTTTTACATGTTACACCCGATTACATAGTATCCGAAAGAAGTATTTTGCGATTATCGCGATGCGGTTCATTATAAATTCGTTACTAAACTTCTAAGGTTTCAAAGTTTTAAAAAAAGGCAAAAGTATCAGTTTCTGGTATTGCGGGGTGGCCCTGACGAAACTTATCAACAAATTCAGCTTAATGGTAGCAATAAGGAAATATTTGTGTTGATAAAATTTCGCTCGATTCATATCGAGTTTCCTGGACATCCGTCCGTTCGGGTATTCTTCAAACCAATTCTATTTAAATGCAGGTGTACCACAAAGCTATGTCCTTTCTCCGTCTCTCTTTTCAATGTTCATTAAGGACCTCTTGTGCGCAACCACAAACCCTATTTACTCGTTTGCAGGCGATAGGACCTTGCGTCATTCGTTTTCCTTCAGCAAGGGAGCATGCAATAAAGATATACAGAACAAAAGCTGCATGATGAATGGCCCACTAAATCGGGATCTCACGAAAATATCTGAATGGGTTCAGAAAAATAGGGTAAGTTGTAGTGTCGCCTAGACTCAAGCTATCTCCTAACGCACAGGAAAAGTGAGCCACTCTCTCTCTCTCTTGGTGGCATCAATCAGTGGTGGTAGTATAATCAGCAATCCTTGATGCTCTGGGCATGGGAAAACGAAAAAGCATGTTCGATGGGCAGAATATGTATTCGAATTGTCCAAGGACGCAGTCAAGAGCTTAGGGTTTTTAAAGTGGTGCAAAAAATAGTTCATTATAGCTGCTAGACGTACCGCTTCCATCGCCTACATCCGACCGATATTAGTGCATAACTGGCATGTGTGTGGGCGGACGCACAAACACTATTTCCTTACTTCACGCCTCTCTCCCTAAAATACTTCTCGATCACGACAGTACCCGTACGTATAGGAAAAATGTCCTGAGTGAAAGATATCTTGTAGATAGGATCATACTCCATAAAAATTTAGCTTTGAATATCAATTTATTAAGCTTTTTATGTGTAACTGAGTGAAAAATATTCTACGTTCTTTTTTTTTTTGTTGTTAACACAGCCAAAGCGACTTACGTAAGAGGATGGGGGGACTGATCATTTCGAATATATTTCGGTTGGTTTAAAACACTCAACTAAATCCGAACGATTAGTTAGATAACTCACGTAAAATAAATTCAGTTACACTTTCAAATGTTGCCAATTTTCTCGACTGCAATTAGTTTGGTGGTCTACTTTGCTTGTCTTGCATTACATCTGAACTGCTCGTTTTTTCTATAGATTTTTGCAAGGGTGGGGGTATGAGATTGTGAAAATTAAATTATAAAATTTTCTAGTAAATTAAAAGTTTTTTTTTTTCTGTTTTATCCCTTTAAGCATAAATATAAGCGAAAAAGATATCTATGAATGCTTACGTTATAAAGGAGTAATGCTTTTATCGGTTTACTTGGTTGTTTGTTTTTCTGAATGGATTTTAGTACTTGTTTGTATGGGGGCAAAATTTTCTTATTTATGTATATGAAAATGTATAAATATAAATCTTTGTATGTATACATAAATACATATATATATATATATATATATATATATATATATATGTGTATACATACACATACGCATATATATGTATATGTATATGAGCTTATGTGCATTAGATTTTATTGTCGTTATCTATGAAAAGTTATTTATTTAATTTGTGGTGACACACAAATACACATGCAGATATACCCGAAAATAACTTATAAGTGTAGTTGTTTGCAAAGGTAGATTTTTTTAAGAAACTTAATTCGAAAAAGATTTACACTCTTTAGATAAGACACACACATGTATCGCTTTCTTTCTCTTCTCTTCTTTTTGGTTTTTTTATTTTTTATACCCGTCACTGAAAGATGAGGGTTATATTCATTTTGTCAAAATGCTTCAGAGACCCCATAAAGTATATATAATCTTCATTAGCATCAAATTTTGAATCGATTTAACCATGTTGATCTATCCGTCCGCCAATCTGTAATGCCTGTTGTAAGCATTCAAAGGAGCTATCGATGTCAAATTCAGCAGAAACATTTTAAGGTCCTGCACGCAAGTTGATATCGAAAATGGGTGAAATCGGTCAAAGGATACACCTACAGTACTACATAGAGTGAGAACACTTCGATTTTTTAAAAGGAATAAAAAATTGCTTTTTTGATCGTTACTCATAAACGTCAGCAGGCAAATGTACAAAATGCTGGGACGCAAGCTATATGAGCCATGCTGTAGTACCTGCACAGAAATGGAAAAAATCGACCACGCCTACTCAATATTATACTGTATCAAAATTAAATGTTTCATTCCATACCTTTATAAAGCGCAGAAGCAAGCTTCAAGCTTGAAATGCTCCTAAAAATATCCCTCTGTTCATCTGTCTATCTGTCTAACAGTGTAGTATGTGTAGTAAACATTATCCCGTTAGCGAAAATGAAGATACCGCCTACAAATTTGTAAACAAATTTGGGAATCACCTAAACTTTTCAAAGAACACGCCTACGACGCCCACACGCCTATTGGGCAACAATTTTATTTCGAAAATAGAAAAAATCAGCCGCGCCCATCCCGTATCATCAAAAGACCGTCAAAATTTAAGGCTTTTACATTTTTTGGCCTTTCTTAGGATAGCGCTGATGAAAGATTCGCTCACGACCGAATGCAATTTTATTATTTGTCTTTTTTTTCTCTTTTTTTTTTTGAAAAATTACTTAAAATTCGAAAGTTCTTTGGGTGTACGGTCAGTGGTTAGCATTAAATTTTTATTTAGAACTCTTAACTAAGGAACGAACTTGATTAAATAAAAATAGTTTGCAATGGAGTGGTCAAGATATTTATGCTTTCTTTAAAGTGATTAGAAATAATGCAATAATAAGTTTAAGGATTAGTTTTAAAAATTACTTTTCATAGCTTGTAAGGGAATTATATTTGGCTTAGGACACGTCAAGATTGCAAAGTATTTTGCTAAATGTAAGCATGACGCTTGTCCTGCCAATCAATATATTCTATAATATGTAAGATGTGAGTGCAGCAGCACAGTCACTTACTTATTGTTAACTAGCATTAGATTCTGCCATCGATTTATACCAATCAGCCAATCCATTCCATTGTCTATCCGTTCTCTCACCTACCACTAAAACACTTCAGATATAAAATTGAGGCCAGCGATATGTGTACGCATTATTTTATTGATTTTTGAAAACTCAATGGAACAATAGTTGGTGATCCTTGTTCCTATATAATATCATTTTTAAGAATTTTCTGAAAACTTGGAAAAAGATGGAAAGTTCTATTTTTTTCTTACTTGTCAGTTTACAATAAGCTATGGTCCATAGCATAGTTGCAGCCCAATTACCTTTAAGAGGGTTAAAGGGGTCAGGTACTCAGTCTTGCTTTGATAGGGACTACGTTTTTTTCCCGTTGTCAACAATAAAATTAAGGGACAGATTGAGAATTTCTTACTGTGTTTTAGTTTGAAGGGGCGAGTTTGTGATATGGATGCGTGAACGCACGAGTAAGGAGCAAAATTAAAAGACGAATGCGTATTTTTGAAAAACGAATGTAGCAAACTCTCTGCCATGGACAGAAGCCAATTGCATCTCCAGCATTGTCAATAGTTTTTTGATTGCCACAGTTCATGCTAAATTTCAAAACCACCTACTCATCACTGTTTGGTCGCGTAAGATAAAAATATCTACGCAATGCAACGTCCACTTTGTACAGTCTGCAAATGAATGTTCGTACGATGATAAGGGCTTGGGATTCCCCGTTTCGGGACTTTCCAGACCAAATTTTCTTAAGTCTTCTTTACTTCGCCAAGCAAGAGAGTAGAAAATAAAGCATCCATCTACATAACTATACCTAATCCAGCAATCGTCCCTTCTTCAAGCATCTTATATATCCCGTGATTAAAGCCCGCTTACTAGTATTCTGGCTCGCAATAAACAATTTGGTTTTCCACGACGTAGACCTCATCTGCTTGATTCCGGAATACATACATGCATACTATGTGTCTTTTCTAATTTTAGCCCTCCAAAAATTTCTTAAGCAATACTCGCGAAGTCTAAGATATTGGTGAATAAGTCAGGGTGAACGATGTACAGACATCAACTCTAACAAAAATTTTAAAGGAGTTCGTACGAACACCAGCAGTTTTGAACATTGCATTACACGCTCGAAAGGGGTAGTTGCAGTAGAAAACATTAAAGAAAGATTGTGAAAATTATTCTCATTAATTGAAAAGTGTGGGTAAGAGTCCGCGATTAAGCGATTTACAGATCATAGCGATTGTTACTGATATGATTCTAGCATTTTTTTTTTTTTTGTTTTTGTCAATTTTCAGTGTAAGGGAGATATGTCGTGTTCTTCGTTTGTTATAATAGGTACCCTAAGGTATATTAAAACTTTGAGAATACAACCACTTTTGGACTACTTAACAATATTGTGGTACTTACCTGATCTATTCAATATTCTATTGAAAATAATTTGATTTACTATACCAGCTAAGGAATAACCATTTATTTTAATATCGTTTCTCTTGCGTTCAATCATTGCTCTCTTGGCTACCAACACATTTTACTTAGTCATCTAAAGAATAATAAATTTAATTAATATTTTATTTGTGTGTTATTTGACAGAGCAACTTTTTTTTTGTTTTGTTATTTTCAATTTATGAAATTTTTTTTTTAAATTCAACTTAATTGGATGATAAAAGCAAATATTAGCAGACTGTTATTTAGTTTATGGTAAATATTGCATCACTTACATCTATAGATACTTATACGCACACTTGATTATAACACTTGAGTCGCTTAAGCATTATAAGTTTAAATGTGTATGGATTTTGCGTTTTGCGTATAGGTGATTACATGTTGTATGCATTTTAATAGTGACCGCTACACCAGCGCTCCTTAGCAAACCTTAATCTTTGGATATTTGCGGTGTGACTATGAGGCTTGTTAGATTATCGTATAAAAATTTTATGCCCGACATGTCCAATTCTTCTAATATGCTTCAAGAGGAGGGACCCAGAATCACGCGGTTGCGGCTGATCCCTGCAAAATGGCTTTGCTAGTGGATAATTCATCCATCGATTATTGAGGCAATGCAAATTGCAGCAAGATCATCTTTAAGTTGAAGGAAGGCTGAAAATATATTGTCAAAGATGGCTAAAGATTTCCTAACAAATCTATGAAATCCATGTTGTTACTAACTTTATCGCAAAAATTTTCGACTCAATTCTTCGACTTGTATGGAAACATTACGATGACTTGAATATTTTCACAACAAATATTCAATTGTCGACAGTGTCATTATGTTCATGTATTGGAACGAGCACATATAAAGTCGTCTTCACTAAACATGAATATTAATAATAAAAAAAAAAAAAAAATAAAAAAAATGACAATATTTCACAAGAGTCTAACAATTCATAATTAATAGAGTTTGACAAATCGAAATGCCAAAAAATTGATGAGACGAATAATGGATGCGGCAATCAAATCAAAATGATGGAGTGCTCTTATGAGAGAATTATGCTTATGCTTCTAATGTTTCGGTTACGGTAATAAGCACTTAGCAATCTAATAAAGTTTTATTCAGTTAATTTCAATAGCGTTGTTAGCAGACACCCATATCCATCCATTTTTATCTATAACGTAATATAATTGTGCCAAATACGTTCGCTTCACTCCAGTAAACGCGCATGCATACGCCATCCGACAATACATTCAAAATTAATTGTTATCAAAAATCAATTATGTTGAGATTAATTTATAATAACTGTTAACTTTGTGTATTCGGTATTAAAGGTTTACTCATTTAGGCTTTTTTCTGATGTTTACTTATTGCTGAATATATTGCATTTTTGGCCGAATGTGTTTGCATGCATTTGCTGTTTTGTGCATTTGCTATTGTTAGACTTGAAAAATCAACATCAACATTTACAATTTTCAATAGACTCTTCTTCGAATCATTTTAAATTTATTTAACTTAAATCATGTCTCGGTCGGTCGTTTATATGAATTCATTAAGGTAAAGATTAAATTCTTTATGATATTTACTTTAATATTTTTCCATTCAATTCTTTTCAAATAATAATTAAAAAAAAAAAAAAATTTGTTTTTTTTTTATGTTTTTTGTCATTTTTCTTGTTTACATTCTTTTGTTATCATTTTACGTAAATTTTCAGAATTTTTCATTTTTTAATAATCGCATTTTAAAAAAAAATATGTCCCATTCATTGTTGAACGAGAAACCGAAAATAATTAAAAATTGTTTTGCAATACAAACACCTTCTCAATATGTGTGAATTTCTTATGAAAATATTTGAAGACTTCTCGTCATTGTTGTTAGTAATGATTGAGAAAAGGGAAATTCTTTCATATAGTAGTCAGTCTGCTAGAGTGAATTAAGACTTGATTCATTTTTAAGTATAACTCAAATATGCTGAAGTGTCTTTACAACTATCGAGGCATCGATTTATTATAGTAGCAGGAACACTCAGTACAGTACAGAACACAACCAGTAAATGAAGTAATCAATCATTCAAGTTGTTACCGTTCCATTTGAAACATCTAACAAGAGCCGATGAGGCCACACATGACTCCTTTTTTTGAAAATTCGTAAAAATTGAAAAAAGAGAAAATTGAAATTTGACGGCTTAGCCTATAGTTTCAGTTCAAATATACGATGGAAACGCAAATGCATTCACCTTTCAAATCAATGGAAAATCGAGGTGTAATATGTCAGTTCTAAAACATAATCTCTCGTTAACGACTACGGACGTACAAGCTAGATAGGCGGTGGGGAAAAGCACGAATGAGTGAATGAATGAATGAATGAGGCGGCGGATACGCATAAATGAAGCGAAAATCTTACGATATTTTGTGGAAGGAAAAGTTAGTGAAACGAATCGAAATTTAAAAATCACTTCCTTAGTTAGACCGAGGTAATGATCCTTCCAAAATGTTACAAAATACTTCCCTTATATTATAATGACTGCGCTTGCTTTTCTTTATTCTGTTCACTGTAGTGCGTATTTATATTGTTACGAAAATCCCGCATTTCACGATTCGAATTTTCATGAAAGGGAAAACCAAATACCCATTCATAGTGTTTTACCTCTGTTATGAATCTGACGATTGTCGAAATGATTAATAGAGATTAGCAGAACATTTGTCCAAAGAGAGGGTTTAACATAAAGATGTCGCGATGAGGCTAGACATTGGTGACTTGCTCGTATAAGCAGAATATTTGCGAAAGGCAACTCCTGTAAAGTCAATAGAGTTGACAATAGAGTTTTGAATAATAAATTTCTGAAAATAATTTGTAAATAGATCTCCTAAGAATTGCGGTTCGAAGTTAATCTCAAAAGGAGTTGAATAAAATCGTAAAATTACTAAAGAGTATTTATGTTGCAATATTTTATGATTTCGGTATGTTTTGCTATAAAACCAGCCAATACCTTTGTCGTAAATATTATATTGCAATTATATGCAGTAATGTACTTGAAATTCTATCTACACAGTCCTTTACTGGAAGCATATATCTTTGGTTCATTTACTTCAAGTATTTAGTAGAACGTAACAAAAGTCGCTAAATAGTGAATTTAAATATATTAAAGTCTATTTTATACGCAACAACGGAGGAGGAGAGTATATAATAAGTCACTCAATAAGTTCGTAGGATCTTACCATCGCTTTTACGTAACAATGAAAGAAAATTTTCGTGCGCAGCGTTACAAACAAAAACAACTGTAACTTGTAAACTAGCCTTATTTGGCCCAGTCCACTTTTTCGCCCACTCCCCCTATAGCGCTATATTTTGAAAAGTCGTTATATGGAAAAAAATTGCTATTTTCAAAATTTCTCGACAAAACTCGCTCTCGGTTTGAAAAATTTTTTTAACTCTCCCTCATATAACTGTTAATACGGAAACTGAATCTTTACATAGTAAAAATGTATAATTTTTAATATTTCATGATGGAAATTATTTCAAAATAATAAATTGATATAGGAATCAACTTTACTCAATTTAGACCACGTAATTCTATTTTTTGGATACCATAGCACATAAGGATTTCTTCAATATTCGGGCTTTCATGACACCTATGCCTTTGCGGTGAAGTATTCTCAAAACGTGTGAATAACTGCGCAGTTGTGTAAGGTATCCAATAGTCGACCTATATACATATAGTGCTATTTTTTGTTTTTTTCTTTTTTTCTTTTTTATAATCACGTCATTCCATCGTTAGCATGTCTGCCAAAAAGTGGACTGGGTTTGCACTTTGGTTGTGCCTTTGCTAAGGTTAGTGATAATGGGGCGACATTAGACAACCTGACTGACAACAAACTGATTACAAAAACTGAACGAAAATAGAAAATACGAATATAAATAAAAAACGTAGTCATTCTTTACTATTCTTTACTACATGAGTGTACGAATACATTTCAAGAAAACATTACAAATTATAAATTTAGTTCAAAATATTTGTAGAGAAATAACTGACACGACCCTTTCTGATATGTTTTTTAGGGTGTATTATAAGGGGAACGTGAGATTTGCGGTAAAATTCAATTTTTCTGATCTATAAGACATAGTGTCACTTTGAAGTACTCGTATGTCGTTGAAGGCTTTTACAAGACGAATTTCAGTGAACATATTTAAGCAGCGCACGAGACCTGGCGGCAATAATTTACTTTTTTTGTTTTTTATAATCATAATAAACATTTTAGTTTGTATATGCATGTTGTTCACAATTTTCTTAATTCTAATAGTGATTTCATTTGCCTTAAGTTAACCTTGCTGCCAATCAAACAAATTGGGAACAAAACTTGACAACAAACCTCAACGAATATAGAGTATTTTCACGTTGACCAATCAGGACATGTAGGGACAACGGTTGTAGTGTATAGGAATTATAGCTAGGGAGAGATAAAAGAGAGGATAGAATTTTTTTGCTGTTTACTATGCTGCGAAATTGATTTTCATTAAACGAAAGAATAACACAATGTAGGACAAGTAAGAAAATTGAAAGAAAAAACCAATTTTTCCTGCTCTATAATATTATTGCATGGACTTGATTGATGATGATTTCTATTCTTGTCGAATAAGAGTAGAGTTTTATATCGTGTGTCTGTTGCTAATTTGTGAGCAAAAAAATCATCTTCTATCTGCATCTACTTCCGAAATCTTTTTATTTCACATCCATATCGACATATCGGATTGTGAAGAAAAAATTAACCCAACACGTCGTTACGTCCACCACAATTAGTTCAGAATTAACACACTTAGCCTGTCGCTTTCTTCTCTCCATCCTCCTTATTTGATGCCGAATTGATTATACTGCTAAGAAAAAATGAATCCTTCATTTTGTGCAATGTGACGAATTTTCAAACAGATAATATGGGGAATGAATCAGATGGGGAATGTCGAGAAAAGTTCGCAGCATTCTGCCCTGTTTAGCGTATGAGTAACAAGCAGAAAATGTCAAAAACATGAAAAAATAAAAATTTCATCAGTAGTAAGTATTTTTGTAGGGTCTTCTATAAGGCGAATATAAAAAATATCAGGTTTGCTGAATTTGCGTTCAGTTTACGCTTGAATGTGGACGTGTGCTCTAAACAATTTTAACCCATTTTCAATACCAACCTGCGTACAAGAACTTTCAGTGCTGGTAACTTCACTTTTGCAACCACGAGAATGTTCGCCCCAGACATTATACAGACAGACAGATGGACATGGTTAAATCGATTCAGAATTTTATGTTGACCAACAAAAGAGGTTTTCTATGGCGCCTCTAAAAGCTTCTTTCTGGGCGTGGCAAACGTTTTGACAAAATGAGTGCACCTCTCATTCTTCGCTGATGGGTACAAAAACAGAAGGTTACAAGTTCTCGAATATATTAGAAGTGCAAAATGTTTTCTACCCACTTTTCCATTTAAAATAACATTTGGTTTGACTTGATAAATAATGCACAACTAAATTAAAATTTATCTGACATTTAATTGTTGTTTGATTTTACAAATTTGTTATTTGCCTTTGCCCCGAGAGCTCGTTATTTATTTCGCACAATTATAATATTATCAATATTGTGTAAATAATTTGAATTAAATTATTATTGTTTTTTTTTTTTTTTGCTTTGTTTAAAATTTTTATTTTTTTCATATCGTTTTTTATTTGTTTTCATATCATTTTCGGAAAATTCTATAAACATATATATATATATATATATATAGAGCTATGTACATATGTGTATGAATAAATGAACCTAAAACCAATCAATTGCAGATACTCGTCATGGCCCTGCAAGCAAAGCGAAATAATACAATCAAAATAAAACACGCAAAAAGAAAGAAAATTATAAAACAAAAAAACAAAAACAAAAAAAAAAGCAACAAGTTATATACATACACCTTAAACGAATCTTTGATACCTGCCGTCCATAATGAATATCCGTTGTGCTAAAAAATATTGAACCATCTATTAATTAATTAATTAATCTCGTTGCCATATTCAACTCATTCAACACTTCATCATCTTCATCCTTAATTGGCAATGACATCTTAGGCCCTTTATATATAGAAGAGGCAAATTATTTTTTCGTTTAGTTGCCTGCGTATCGTTGGCCGAATAGATTCGATAGATTTATGATAAATTAAAGAGCGATATATAGGTTGTAAGTTTTTAAACAAAACATTGCAAAACAAAAGTTTCGATTATTACTGGAATGACTTTAGATATGAATCTGCTTTGCTTAAGCCGATTACTGCAATTGTTAATGAAGGGAGGCAATGTCACGTTTCCCTTCTCAATCAATTTCAACTTTTCAAATTGTAAAACTTTCAATATAAGACTGATGGACAGACGGGAAGTAGAACTCCACTAAATCGGCTTACAATGTCGTTACAATATATAATACCTTGTAAAGTTTTTCGCGTACAGTATAATTTTTGAAATTTCGCAAGCTAAATAAAAAAAACTCATACACTTCTCCATGCCGATAATAAAGAATAACAAAGAAAAAAACACAGAAGAAAAATATAAGGAAAAATAATTCCAATAGAAATCACAGAAAATCTATACATACGTTCAACGCTCCATTGCAATCAGATTTTTCTTGAAGCGAGCGAACGTATGGTAGAGACTCTAATATGAAAAATCTTTAAAATATTGTAGTAAACCGGTTATTAAATTGAATTCTCACTACAAACTATTATAAATAAATGGAAATCCAAAAAGAATCGACTACAAGTTTGTAGTAAAGCAAAAAATAAAAAATAAATACTTAAGAGAAAGAGGGAGAAAGAAAGGAAAAAAGAAAAAAAAATTGCAAATAACAAACATATGCATTTAATGTGTGACCGTGTGAAGTACATTTTGTTTGGATGCCCTGGACCTTAACGTCGAGTAATTTTAACAATAAGCAAACACTCCTATAAACAAGTGTGTGCAAAACATGGCAAACGTTATAATCAATTTGAAACGAAATATTTAGTAGACAAAGAATTTCACTAAATGTCCATATGTCTCCCTCTTCAAATATTAATAAAATTTCCCAAAAGAATTAAATCTATTCAGATAGATGATCGTTAAGTCTATCTATATGTTTTTGTATGCTCTGAAAAACAACAAAATAAATATATGAATATATATATATATATATATACATATATTATATAGATGAAATCTTCTCTATACCTAATAAGATTCTTTATATGTTGTCTTCGATCTTTACTGTTGTCGCCTCGATCTTATACATATACGGGAAGATGAAGTTAATATACCATCCGGTAGTTGATAATAAAAAAACATACTATAAATAAATAAGCAAATACAGATACAAACTAAAAAGTGCAACCATTAAATTTTATATACGTATACACTTATGCATATGTATTTAGATATGTTATGTTCGCACACATATAGTTTATATGCATGTCGGCGTACGTCCTTTCGGTATAGTTTTAAAATTGGATTGAATGTGCGAATTGGGACTTATGGTCATGTTTATATGGACGTATTTTTGTATGTGTATTTGTATGTGTCTGTGGTCAGGCGGAGAATGATTCTGCAAAACTTATTGTTGTTCAGAGTTCAGCTGCTTATGATCGTATACATATATATACATATATACATATATATACATATATATATGTATATATACAAAAACATATACATATGTAAGTGCGCATACATATAGACATCCGCCTCCTCTTCTAGGTAGTCATCACCATTGAATCGTAAGAAATCAACGGAAATAATATACCCTTACGTACGTACGAGCAGACAACTATATATACGCGTGCAGGCGTTACTGGTATTCAATGCTGTGTTGTTTTCTTTGAAAATCACAGTATTTTCCTGTGCTTTACACAAAAAAGACAAATGCAGTCGTAAGCAATTTTTCCTTATTTTTTTCCCTTTTTCACTTCACACCAACCACAGATAGTTTCCCATTAACTTTATCATTCCGTTTGCAACATTCAATGACATAATTGTCTGAACATTTTCCATTTCGTCATTACTTTTTAGATCGTTAACAATCCCGATTGACATGGGTTTTAAAGGGTCTTATTTTCATTAACCTTCGTCTTCTTCATTTGTTACTTAAATATTCAATGGTTTTTATTCTTTTAATTAATTGCGTTTACGGTGTGAAGACAGCAATGTTTGGTTCTATCAAACGTGGCCGTCAGCTGTACATCGATCCGTCGATCGATTAACCCTTTCATCGTTCTGTTCGCCAATCTATTGCTCCGATAATCTGCCTTTGCGTTCGCTGATTTATCCATCTTTCAACATGTCTCTCTGCTTATCTGTCCCTTATGCAAGTCGATGTAAGGGTGCACTTTTATAACCCCATCTATACCTCTAGCTAGCTTCATTCATCCGAGTGGGAATCACCTTGTATTTCGAAAATCCGAGCTTTCGTCGGTCTACCTCTTCGACGGTTGGGGTATCTGCACTTATGACAATTCACCCCTCTGTCTGTCTATCTGTTCACGCATTTGTTCGTCAAATTCTTACTCCATCCAATCGATTGTACAATTCGCCCGTCTCTCAATCTGTTAGTCTGGCCATTCGTGCTTTGTTGATTCATACCTTTGTCAGTTTAGGCATGCATTGTGTTGATCTGCACGCCTATCAATCTTTTCGTTTGTCCGTCAGTCTAAGTGCTATTATATATTAATCATATCAACTGCAGTTAACATATTTACCCAATGTTGTGGGTATCTAAGATTCGGTTCCTTACTTGTCGTAAGCTTAATTTTTCTATTTAGTTATACAGGCACACACAGCAGGAAGCGTAAACTAGTGTTTTGTGTGTATTGCTGCATTTTCTGCTTTCTACTTTCATCTGGTTTGTTTAAAAGAAGAAATAAAACGAATCAAACGAGTAAGAAAGTTACATGCACTGTATATGCAGCGTATCTTAAATACTCATCACTTTAAATCAATTCGATAAAATTGCAAAATATTTTGTTAGATGGAGGCGTGTTAGTTAGTGGTTGATCGGAGAGATCTTTACTCTCCTTTACTCCCCTTTTACTTGTACCTAAGGCAGATATTTCGTGTCGAATTTAAGCAAAGTAAAATTTTGTTTTTGCCGTTGTTTGTAGGCGTATGTGTTGCCAGATTATTCATATGATATTAAAATGAATTTCTATTATGAATTAGAAACAAGGGTTTTCCGTCTATTTTGAGCAGACAGTTGATCTAAAAGTGTTTACACTATGTTGCAGCGTTTTTTCTCAAGTTTTGCCCTCCTGAAAGTTTCAACGACAGACAACAGATAGACGTACATAGACGTACATCCTCTTGTTGTTCAGGAATATAAAAACTTTGTGGGAATATATATGTCGCTGCCTAATTTTGGATATTTTTGATGTTACAAATGGAACAGAAAATTTAATATACTCTCATTGGGTGCTGGCGGACATGAAAAGGAAGTAGCAGTTCTTTACGGTATTTATGCTCGCCTGCCTGCGTCATGGTGTTAGGGAGTGTTTGCAAAGATTGCAGATTTGTGCTGCATTTAAAAGTCCGTTTTAAATAAATGCTTTCTATTAAGCACAAACAATTTGTGGCAAGATTTGAAAATGTGACACTGAAATTGTGACCGGTCATGATTAAGGGGGGAAAAAAAGCAAAAAATGACAAAGAAATGCTCGCTTTAAATATGTAGGTGTACGTACACATAATGCATGCATATAGCTGTATATGTGACAGGTATATGCCTAAGCAGTTAAAAGTGTGAGAGATATAAGCGTAAGATTTAAAATTAAATCGTAGATTGTTACAAAAGTAAAATGAAACTAAATAGAGAATGAAAACGAAGACATAAAGGGATGTAAATTTCTTTTATAAATATTTCTTTTATAGTAAAGGAGTTGGTTTAGTCTAAAGGAAACTCTATTACTTCCTATAAATGTCATTTTAGTCAAGGATTACTAAAGGGGCAGGATACTTTAGAGTTATTTCAAATTCTTCATAGATATGCTCACTAAATGGCTATATACGTACAACAGCAACTATAGAATAGTAGTAACTTTTACGCATGAGCTGGTTGCATGATAAAATTGGTTCGATATCTTTATTATTTCTTAGAGTAAGAAATAGGAAAGGATCAGCGCACGTTAACCCTACATTGCTGCAAATCAGACCAACAACAACTACATCCAGAACCGAGCAAATGTTTACTCTTGGAAATGTATTACTATCTTCCAAATAAACCGCTCTATTCTTCGACCTTGTAAAAGACTAAAAGAGGGATTTTTTTGGCGGTTTTTTTTCCCAATTTTTCTTGAAACGGAAGGTAAGTTGAAAGTATATTACTATTCAGGGCGATCATTAAGTGTACATTTAAATATTAAAAAATAGAAACAATATTTAAGATATATTTTCAAAACGACAACTCATATGGAGCCATTTTCTCAAAACATCTTTAAGGCAAGACGTTGTGATGCAAATTCGAATGTAAAAAAAAAAAAATATGCATTTCATCTACATGTTGATTGCCCCAGCCGTATGTAGGTGATGGTCAAAATATTAATATGTATGTGTGATTCGCGGGCATTTGACTCGAACAGTTCAATTTTCGATCATAAAGGTATTATTTCAATGATAAGATATGCAAAATATGCTGCACGAAAATATATAATTCTATAACCGATTTCAAAACCCGATTGTGCGAAATCTTTAATGTTTGGGCAGAAGCGTGCAAAGCTTATGAGCGGGTCTCAGTTTCATATTTATTTTGAGGTCGTCTCATTGAAGCTACGCTTTTTTGTTTGAAAATACTTTGAAACGCCCATCAATATTTTCCAAATACGTTTGTTGTTGTATTAGAAAGGTCAAAATTTACAACACAAGACACTGGGTAATAACTTTACAGCACGGTTTCATTTGCCACATGTATTGTATTATTTTTGGAGCGCTTGGAGAAAACCCCGAAATTGGCCAAAGACAATTTTTTTGTACGCGGTTTAGAAGGTTCAAAGCATCTATTAACCCAATAAGAACCAACGTACAAAGAACGCGACCGATCGTTGAATACCCTCCACCGCCCCATAGTTATTCGTATAATGATCTTCCAATATAAAGCATTATATGAGAAGTGGCCCAGAAAGTAATGCGATCCAAACCTTCTTCAATAGCGATCGCCCTTGGGCCAAAATACTTCAGTACACCAAATTTCATCCAAAGATTACAAACGTTTGGGGCTTGTAGGCCTCAAACACAAGAGAACTAGAGGGGCAGACAAGCTTAAAGCGATATTGAATCGAAAAATTGGTTTTGCTGTTTTTTGTTTGGTTCCTTCAGTTGTGAGTCACAGGGTGTTGAAGATGGAAGTCAGCAAAGAGAAAATTCGCAACATTTTTGCAACGTTTTTCTTTGATAAAGACGAAAACGCAAACCAGGCGCCTAAAATTGTGAATGCTGTTTATGATCTCCATACTGCGACAGAAAATTACGTGTAATTTTATATTTGTCGACTCCGTTCAGGATATTTTAATGTTAAAGATGCGTCTCGCATAGGTAAGTCGGTTGTCGAAAATGTCGATAAAATCACAGGTGGATACAAAAACAAGCTTGATGTTTGGGTGCCACACCAATTAACACAAAAAAAACGTGATGGATTGAATTTCCATCTACGAAGCCTTAGCCAAACGGAAGGGAATCGACTCATTTCTTACACGAATAGTGTGCGAGGAGGAGAATGCATTCACATACGAGAACATCACGCGAAAACAATCGTGATTAAGTAGCTCAAATGGTGGTCAAACTAGGACTTACGGCCAGGAAGAGACCGTTGAAGCTAGCGATTGACCAGAAACGGCCAGAATTGGCCAACACGAGAGATGTTGTGTTCCATCGGGACAACGCCAGTGCAGTCCATAAGCAGTCTACAGCGACTCGCCAAAAACTCCGAAAGTTTGGTTGGGAAGTCTTAATGCATCCACCGCATTGTTCGGAGCTGGCATCAAGCGATTGCCACGTTTTTCTTACATTCCAAAACTTCCTTAGTGAAAAGAAAGTGGCACCAGGAGAAGATTATAAAAATCAATACTAAAGTTTTTCGCCAATAGCGACCAACGACGGCTATGCGAGAGCCTTTATGAAGCTATCTTTTAAAAAAAGCTACCTTGGCAGAAATTGTAGAAGAAAACGGGGTACATTCGACGAACATTGGTAATTCGAAACATGGCAAATAAAATTTTGAAGTTCACGTAGAAATCATGAATTTTGTTTTCCTCAACCTAACATATTTGCTTCATGCAAGACTTATTGAAATCAAGAGTAATTTTAAATTGTTATTAAACCACAATCTAAAATATAAAGGAAAATTCCTCTTTCTTTAAGCTCTTCAGGGACGGCTTTTTATGCAAAGAAAAAATTGACTTTTTTTTCGCTTTACATTAACAGGGATTCAAGAACCAAATAAAGAAAAAGTTCACGTTTTTCGGCCACTGGACGGTTAGTGGTAATTTACGAGTAAATAGTTTCGTACACTTCGACCATATCGGAAATTTCAGAAGAGGCATTTCAATGTTTTCTTGATTGAAGAGAATCCATAAATTAATAAGAAATTCATTTAAAAAGCAAGAAGCAACTCTATGGTAACGTCTTCGACTTTTTTCAGAGTGAGTGTCCCCAAGGTGATACCATATTGTGGGCTAACAGTTGAAGAACTGTAATCCACCACTAGTTTCGAAGCGTTCGGTCTTAGAAGACGCAACATCATATCCTTCGACAATGGGCATGAGGGATATGGTAGTCTCTGGCAAGCGCCTCTTTGTAATTGGTTTAGAAAATTTTATTTCCCATTTCCTGTGTTTCCGTTTTACTTAAATTTTTCTTCTGTTGAATTTTTTTTTTTTCTTTTTTTTTATTTATTTATTTATTTTTTGCCGTTCTCGTGTTCATTTCGGTATCTCTGCCTTAACCGACACAGGTTAACTATTTCTCTTTATGCTGCTAGTTGGTTGCTCTTTTTATTTAACACATACACACTATACACATCTTCTCAAAATTATGTCCTCCTTTGGGAAATTTATAAAATGCAATAAGTGGAAAAAGTGATTTTGCAAAATTTTACAAAGGAAGAAACGCTTAATGGGGAAAAAAAAGATATATATATATATAGGTATATAAAAATGTAAGAAAAAAAACCTACATTTTATAACTTCAGCCAGACATAAAGCGGTAAAAGTTTAATGCAGATTGAATATCTCTGCATGTGTTTGTGTGTTTCCTTACAAAGTTAAGAGTTTTGGCGTAACTTACACAAACAGACACAAGGTGGCAAAGATTTAGGTTAACGTGCGCCAACAAATTGTGATGGTGTGCTTGGCATACAGTTGCAAAGAAACAAAAGTACTGTAATAACAATAAAAGCAAAAAAAAAAAAAAAAAAAAAGAAAAAAAAAATAGACAAAATGAGAACTCTTTCCAGTGCTTTCTTTCTTTCATTTGCTTCTTCTTTTTTCTTAGTTTAGCTTAGCTTCATTACAAAAATAGCAACAACAATTCATAAACTGCAATAATAATAACTTTTACTCTTACGTTTTGCTTTGTTGCACACGAATACTATAAAGTTTTGCACATTCTATGTTGCTGGCTGCTGGTTGAGTGGCAGATACAATTCAAAAGGCTGATCATGTTAATATGTTCTCCGTGTGCAAGATTTTTGTATTGGAAAATATTTCATAAAACCACCTGGACAACGCCTAAAAAATCGTTCGCCAAAACGAAATATGTCGAGATTCGAACACTACAAGTATCACACAAAGTCTGTCATGGAAGTATTTTCTCTTTTTTAGTCTAATAATAGAACAAACATCCGTAGAAGTAGAGAGATAGAGGTGTATTAGTTTAATTATACGATTTGTTACAGATAAGAATGAACATCAACGAGCTCATCGTATCTATAATAGATGCTTGTCCTCAATAAGCATGAAATTCTAAGGCAGATAAACATCTCCGTCTGCCTGGCGTTTCAATTGCCACAGAAAGAACTGTACATCAGGTGTAAAGTGTTAAGGTGTAAATACGCTCCATCAATGCGAAACTCGGCGTCGGCGATGATCAACAATGCGTCCATCCACTAATCAAGTAGGAGCACGCTTCCTACAAAGGCGACCTGCTTCAACTGCTTGAAAAACTACGAGGATTTATTAATAAAATGATAGCAATTTATAGTTTAGCAGAAATGTTTGCTTGACCTGCTTCAACTTTACAAGAAAAAATGGTCTCTTGCGGCTTGTTCAAATGTCGATAACTAGGGAGGAAATTTCCTCCACTCCTCCGCTACTATAACATTCCTACTTAACGTTTCTGCCTGCAAGGCGAAAAAGTCAAGAGGAGGATAGTCGATCAGCCTTCCCATTTCTAATATCTGGGAGAGTGCGTCAGAAATTTGTAAAAGATAATGCGAGAATATTCTCTATCATAGTAAGCCTATGAGTCTGTGAAACGACGGAAACTTGGTGTACATCAGCTTCTTCAGCTAATGGCCTTAAGTAAAGAAACATTCTTGTCTAAAACTTCAAGCTGCATTCAACCTCGTTTAAGTTTTTCTCTTTTCTGTTTTTCTGTAAGGAAAGTAATAGAGGTTATCCTCCCGCAATGGGAAAACAAAAAAAAAAAAAAAACAATGCAGATACGATGCTTAAGCAAATAAAACGAAACTCTGTGTAAAGCTATAAAATTTCAGATGTAAAAATGTATTAATTTTCAATAGGAGGAACATGATGGCTTCTTAATCTTCTTATCCCATTGGGTTTGCATCTAGAACAGATATTGTTAAGGGGCCTACGCGATTACTTCGTCTGACAAGGTATTTTGAAGTGAGGCGTTGAATACGATTACGATACGAACACATGAAAAATGGAGACTATCCTCAATAGTGGCGCTTGACACACCTACTAATAAAGTATGTAGCAATTGTTACATATTT
>CCAG010008032.1:0-11134 GCA_001077435.1 Glossina morsitans morsitans
GCAAAATACCTACTTTGACCTTGAAAGACATAATAAATTTATTCTCGTAAAAATATGCAGAAAACCTTTGTTGTTCTTTTTCAATATACGACATCAGGTCAACTTGGCCATACCTTCTAGTCCATGTAAAGTAGCGTTGAAAACATGTAGGAGTAAGCACAACTTTTTTTGGACGTGAACTGCTATTCCAACCTAAAAATATCTTGAACTTCAAAACACTTTCACATTTAAAGGGGAACCGCGAAGCAGCAGCCACGAAAATTTGCATTCATTCGTATTTCTATGCTCTTTGGATTCATTCTCAGTATTTGCATAATTTCGGAGTAGTGATTAAAAAACGATATTTTATGGCTGGTTTGAAAGAAGCCCATAGGCCGTATATTGAACCGTTTTGACGTATGTTTGATATGTTTGTTGCAGAAAACCTGAAAGTCCTCAAGCAACAACATTCAGTATGTTTCGTAATATTAAATTACGGACTACGAATATTTACATAGAAAACTTTTTGCCTGCACAGGCATTTTATGTTTTATGACTAACTAACAATCGATATCTGTCTTGCTTCCGTCAATCATGTCTATGTATGTAAATTATGGAAAGATTAATTGTCTGTTGGAAGGTTTTGGTTTACTTCAAGTCGTTCATACAATTCGGTAGAAGCCGCTGCTGCTTTTCCCGATATCTTTGGTAAGCCGCATTTAGTGAAAGCTTTTAATAAAATCGCCTAATAGTGCATTACAAAATCACAATTTAATCGTTTTGTCCGAGTGTGACCAAGCAATTGCTAACATTAAAATTTTCAAATATTTTTATACCTAACACTGAAGGATGGAAGCATACTCATTTTGTCATAACGTTTGCAACATTCAAAGTGAAGCGTTACAGTGTCTTACAAAACATATATATTCCTGATCGGCCACAAAAAATGTATACATTCTTGATGTCTTGATGTCTGTATGCTCAGTGTTGTTGACAATTGTCAAGTGCTGTTAAGTTTTCGATTTCAAATTTTGGGTGGAAACATTCGAGATTCTTTCACGTAGATCATCAGTATTCGAAAAGGACCAAATTGGTCAAAGAAGACGTAGCAAGGTAAACAATTTGTGTTGGGCATGTAAGGCTGGGCCTCACCCAAATAATAATTTCCTTATTTGCTTCATTTACTCCTAGCTGCCCCGTCATTTCGTCGTTTAGCAAACTTGGAATTGCCGTGACTTTAATCGCACGCGTCTCTTGTTTATTGTTCACATAAGCTTACGGTTGTAATTCGTTCTAGTAAAACAGCTTCCGAAAGGAAAACCAAAAATTTGAATACACTTTGATTATTCAGCTATTAAGCTGGAATAAATATCGACCCGAAATTTGATTTAACTCTTTTCAGAAAGTTCTCAAAACGCAAATCGTACACAATCTTGAACGCTTACAACTACAAAAAGAAAAAAAAAAGAATGCTACATATAATATATATGTGTATGTGTATGTATATATATCCAAAGACGAAATTAAAAAAGCCCCTGTAGGGAATAGATAAGCGAACCGATCACCACACACACCGGTCTAAAGAAATAAAACTATGCTGCTTATCCACTTCATTATCAGAGCAAGAACGTTGTCACTGTGAATGTGTACAAAATACGCTCTAAAAGAAGTTCATCTGAAAAATATCTTTTGCGGGACGTACAGAAAATGCACAGTTTAGGGCATAATGCGAGTACGTTTGCAATTCATCTCAGACGGTAGGTATGTAAATCTCTCCTATGCCGATCTGTGAATGACGAAGGAGTGAACTAAGAATATCTCTTCACTTTGCACATCCATCTTTTCGATTGAGACGATCAAATGGGGGGGACATTGCGATGAAATTTGGTATAACGGTGTGTTTTGGCCCAAGGAGCAACGGGCGACTTCTTCGACCGCTTCCCATATAACGAAATGTATCATATGATCATATCATCAGTCATATGTATAACTGTAGGGTTGTGTAGAGTATTTTATGGTGCACTGCGACCCGTTAGTGTTTTCTATTTCAATCTTTTTTATCAATAATCCACAAAGATCTAACATCTGATTTAGATTTCTATTTCTTTTGATCTAATTTTCAAGACTTACAACTTCTTCCTTACCTTCCTTACGTGATTTAAAGACGTAGCGAAACGACTAATGCCATTTCCTAACGGAGCTTTGTGATGGCCCTAACAATTGCCTTCATTAACTCATTTATTAAGTATTGCTGCTTACCACCATGCCCACACTTATAGGGGACGGAGGACTGGTCAGAGAAGAGAAAAGTTCTAGTCTCTTCGTATGTACGCACACTGTCTGGATATCTTGTATACGAAATCAAGTATGGCATGGAAAATATGGGAATGTAGGTTTGCATTATTTTTCAAAATCAATTGACGTTTCAATCGACATGTACACATATTCCTGATCTAGAATTCATATCTGCCATGGCTAACTAAAGTAACCCGATAGACCAACTACAAGTACACCTACAATCAATAAAATAGTTTGTAAGTTTTATATTCATTCATGACTGGAGTATACTATTTGCATACCTTACATCACTTGTAATGCTAGGAAGAAGTTGATCCGTGTTTTATTACACAGAATTACTTACTAAATCGATCAAAACTTGTCTGTCCATCTGTCCATTTTTGTTTTCAATCTATAAGTCACAATTTTCAAGATAGTTTGTTGAAATTTGATACACCGACGCTTTTTCGCCCAAAACCGAACGCTATTAAAACTGGCTCGGATCGGATCACATAACGATCACTTCCCATATATTAAGCGAAGTGCTGTAGCATATTTAACACTACAATGTTTTTACTTGTTATCCATCGGTTTGTGGCAGCAAGATCTTAAATCTTAAATTTCCTAACACATCCATACATATATGCCTTCATAGATATCCACATATACATTAAAAGTAAAAATATTCTTGTTCTGGAATTTAACATTCGAAGTTGTATGAATGTTACGCAGCTAATCGTCTCACGTTTGCAAAATTCAAATACAAGCTTGAAATATAATGCACAGATTCTTAGTTAAAGTTAACAGACCATGCTTGAGATTGTTTGTTATCTTCAAGCAAAAAGAGATTTTCGATATCAAATATTTCCTCCAACTTTCTTATTCATTTTTTTTTTGAGTTTTGAGTTTTTTTTCTTGCTTCCTTGATTCGTTGTAGATTACTTTTATAGACATTCTTCACTTTCCCCTTTCTTTATAAAGTGAACGGATTAAGAAACGTTTTGTTATTAATGGCTTTTGAATTCCAATTTGCTTTACGACCAAAACTCTCAGTGTAAAAGTAAAGTAAACACAAAAAGTTAGGCATTTGAAGAAATGCTAACACTATTCCTTAATCATGGAAAAGGCGACTTAATACCATTTACTTAGATTTTTAATTCAGTTTCTCTTCAAGCTGTAAAATTTTATCGAAATATTTCGGTAATAGCTCTCTACAACTTTAATCTCTTCAGCAGCATTCTGTGTTAAGGCACAGAGAGATTTTTGCCTTAAGCTGCACCTGATTTTCTTTTATGTATCATGAGAATCGATGTAAAACTGATAAGACTTGGTAAGCGACAACAACCACATTCAATCAATTTACTTATCATACATACGCATACGTTCATTCACTTTTCGGTGGCGTTTTAAAGTTTGTTGTTATCCGTGCGGTTCCATTAGAGATTCTTTTCTTCTTTTTCGTCTTGTTTTTGTTGCTTGAATTTTGCTTGCTTATCTTTCTTCATCTATTCTTATAAATTTTCTCCTTGTAATTGCTTATGGGTCTGGCTGCGTTAGTGTTAATGGCGCCGCTGCTCGTCAACCGCATTTTCTGGAGCTCTTTTATTTTGAGTGTACTTTAAGTTAATGTTTTCATCGTCCTCGTTGTTGTCGTCATTCTTACTTTTAAGGCTGTTTTGTCAATAATTTGTCACAACCGTGTCAACGCAGTCATGTTACATGTCATGTTGCAATTAAGATCTTTTATAGATTGTCAAAATGCTTTTAGTAACAAGTGACAATATAATTTCAACGTTATATAATTATATATAAGACATTTATCTTAACACGAAATCTAATATTTGCGAGAACTACTCGTATCGTAACGGTTTTTATGCTGACTGATATCATTACGTTTTGGACCTCCCTAACAAACAACTTGTTTGCCTTTTCACTGAAATCACTAAAACATTTACCAAAACATTTACTTAGAATGACAACAGGGCCCGAATTGCTTGCATCATACGCGATTTTAATAAGAGCTGCAACTATTTCGAACGATAGCCGTGAGCTCCGTTCTCATCAACTTTTTGTTTGTTATGACTCCCAGACGCTATGATCGAAAATTCTATTATAGTTTAGATATTCTTTGTATTCGCAATCATCGAAAAATCGCTTATACAAAGTAAAAATAGTTTCAAATGTCGTGATATATATACAGATCGGAGCATAGCAGTAACACATTTATTCACGTTTAGATGTACAAAATATATTGGAAATCCTTTTAGCCGACTTCGAATGTAAATGAACTAAACTATGCTAAAAGGCACTGTAGAAAATCATCGAATGTCTGATGTCTGTACGCTTGCTGCAGTAGATGGTTAAGCGCATAATAAAGATATGATATGCTGGCAAAAGTGAAGTAAAATCGTGATATATGCCCGCCAAAAAGTTGGCTATCTATGTTATATTCGAGTAATGCACATTGTAGAGTACAAAGCATTTAAAAATAAGACAAGAGTAGTTTTAAAGAAGTATAATCGAACGATCGAATTTTCTGCGGTCCTTCAGTTGAAGAAACTGAACGATGTCGTTTCCCATCCAAAACTACTTAAAAAGTTTGTAGCCTGCGAAGACTGCGAACATTGAATAGACTATTGGCAAATCTGATATTGATGTCGAGAAGTAACTCGACGAAAGAACGCAACTGATCGTGTGATCGAAGCAAATGTCTGGAGCTTTTTAATGCTATCGTCTTTACCCGCCTCAGCATAACAACGCCTATTATTGCGCTTAGTTTTGATTTTCGACAAAATCCGTGAATCGTGATATGTTGTTTACATATATTAACCTGACACGAAAAACTATAGAAAGCTATGGTGAACAATGAGTTTTCATACAAATGTAAAATGCCTGGTAACTCATAGCTTCTTACTTTATATATTTTTACTTTAGCTCTTTAATGTTCTGATAGTTTTCCTGTTGTGGCAGTTGAATGAGGTAAAATACGTTGACGGGTACGATATGAATAAATTTGAAAAGAAGTACGGCTAACTAAAAAGGGTGCAAAGGGGTTAATAAAATTTGAACAAATAGTTTTAGCATAGCGTTTTGATTAGCTCAGGCAAGATATGTTAAGGGAATAGCAGGTCATCAGTGAGACCGTATGATAGAATAAAAAGTGTGATAAAGAATAACTAAAGTAATTCTCTCTTCTTTCCCTGATCGTGGAGAGTTCGCTTAAGTCGAGATCTGCCAATGTACGGTAAACCTATTTTCGATGAGATAACGCTCTATACTAAGCATTTCAGAGCAAAAACTTAAAACATTCAACCTTGAAGTGTAATCATAACCACTTATAAACAATTTTGATTTCCTTCATATTCATCTTCAGATTCTTTTTATGAGAATGTATGGCTTTCATGACAAACGTGTATGCACAAGTGTATAGATAGAAACGTCACCGGCCAAACAAACAGATGCTACTCATAGACAAGAGGAAGGAAAGCATAATTTTTCTTAAAAAAAGAACACAAAAAAACAAATCATGCAGCAACGAATCATCAACGAAAGTTACCCAAAATGAAATATGAATAATTTTTTTTTCTCTATGTTTTGTGTGTGTGTGTGTTTGTTGTTCTTGTTGTTCTTGTTGTTTTCCTCATAAAAATAAGAAAACGTGCTTTATTTTCCTCATGCAAACTTAGATAGATGGACGAACAAGAAGCTTTCTACCATAATTACGCGTATTCTAGTGAATGTCTAGCATTTTATAGCAATTTCGCAAATACTTTGAAACCTGCAACCAAACATTTATTAGATGTTGTTCTTTTTGTTCTTGTTGTTGTTATTGCTGTTTTCTTTTTTTTTTGTATTTTTTTTTTTTTTTTTTTTTTTTGTATTATAATGCATTCACATTCACATAAATGTGCCTTGCCGTGCATTTCTGTAGAAATTATGTTGGTTATGAATGCTAACGGCGACACGTTCGTCCGTTGTGTTTTACTTCTCTATATCTCTTTCTTTTTCTCCCCTTCAAGTATTGCCCACATATTCGTAAGCGGATAGCACGGGTACATAAAAAGTTTCAGAAGTTTAATGTTGGGATTCTTTCTTGTTAGCGTAGCACCTGACAACAATTGATCCAACTGCACGCTTCTATATGGATGCAAGAGTATTTGTGTAGGTATGTGCATCTCTGCGTGCGTTTTTGTATGCGCAATAATGTATTTGTGTATGTGCACATTTGGATACCACCACCGACTATCTGTCTGGATGGTCTATAAAATTTTCAACTGCAATGTGCTTTGGTATAGCGTTACCATTATGTATTTACTGAACGGACTGCTGAAACGCACTTTATACCGAACAAAAGAATAGCTTAACAACGTCATATATTTTCGCCATATCAGTGCATCATCATCTGGAATTGGGTGAAATAAATGCATTATTATTCACATCGTCTGCTTTTTACTGTTCAGTTTCGTTTATGACAGCCGGCAATAATATGATTTGTGACAACCGGAAGTTCATAATAGTGTGGAGAATTATTGGTACATTCATGCATACATCCTTCATATAACACATATCGTCATAGTCTATTATTAAGTTATAAGGGATGGCAAGGGCAGGGAACACAGAGCAGAAAATTTTACAAAATGGAGCTATTAACGATAATCGAATCCATGCATCCTAACAAGAAAAAAAAAAAAAGTGTGGAACCTATCCGGTCGATATCCTTTTCACGCAGAAGAGACTCGCGCACTGATTGCCCAGAACTTGATTCGCTAAATAATGACATGAAGAGCTATTTAATAGTTAAAAGCAGGTTGACACTATGTTGTTCGTCAAAGTGATTCGTCTCAATAAATTACACCTCAACTTGCTCTTGTACTGCACATTATGGCTGAAAATGCTGCATAAATTAAATGCATGTAAATTTAGAATTTTATTATGACAAATCATTTATCATAATAAACTATTGTTGACTTCCGAGCATGTCCAAAGGATGATGAGTGACGATGCCTTCTCACTTCCCGTTAAAGATTCTTTTATTTTGAGCACAAAATGTTTAGTTAGCATAGCGGAAGACCATTTATGCTTAGATTTTTCGTTCCTTTTCCCTTTGCCGACTTGGAGCTGTGAAGTGACTAGTTTACCTTAGCAGAAGTAAGAAACTTATCTTCCTCTGAGATCTAATCTTTTATTTGCTCCACTTTTCTCCTAAAAAGGACCTAAAAACAAAATTGAGAAAAATGAATTTCTTCATAACATTGGGTGGGCGTGGCTGATTTTTTTAATTTTTCTAAAGAAAACTTTCATTTCATTTCTTATTTTTATAAGAAAAATGTATAAGTATTATAATAAGTAGAAAGCCCAGAAAGCAGCTATGTTTTTTACTTACGTTGTACTGTGGGTTTGCGCGTCGAACAATTCCAATACTAACGTGTGCGCAAGGATTGCAGTGTTTTTGTTCATTTTGAAAGCGTTCGTAATTTTTACGAACCGGATAACTGTCATCACAGATATTATACAGATGGGTATATGGGCAGACGGACAGACCAATAGACCGATATGCTTATAGGTGGATTCCGAATTTGGTCTCTAAAGCTTATTTCTGGCCTTTTCAAGCCTTGTCACAGCACGAATAGATTGACCACGCCTATGGAATATTATAGTGTATCAGAATTGAGTTATTTTTCAAAACCTTTATAACGTGCAGAAACAAGCTTCGAAAACCTCATAAAGTATACAGATTCTTGGCTTGTTTCAAATCTTGAATGCACCTAAACATGTCCACCTGCTCGTATGTCCATATGTCTGTTTGCGTAACTTTGCAATATTTGTGGTAATCTCCTGTTAGCGAAAATGAAGATATCGTCTAAAAATTGGCAAAAGAATTTGGAATCGACCTAAAGTTTTCAAAGCACACGCCTACAACGCTCACATTCCTCTACAACAAAAACGTTTACTTTGAAAACAGATGAAATCAACTGCGCCCGCCCCATATTGTAGAGCATGAGAATTTCGATCTTTTACTTCTTTTGTCTTTTCTTGGGCTAAAGGGTGACGCATATAAAAGATTCGGTTCCTATGGAACTTAATTTTCTTACTTGTTTAATCTAGAACGATTGAGAAACTAACAAGTCTCTCTTCTCAAGCTTATCTTTTGTTTTCATATTGATAAACGGATTCCTTGATATACTTTCTTGACTAAATAAAATTACTTTCAGCACTTCTGCCCGCATCTCGAGAGATTTCCTCCTCATCAAATTCAAGCAATTCCAAAGTTTATGCAAAAAGTTAAATAAGGTGAACGTAGATTAGGCAATTGCTAATCGGCAGACCTAAATGCACGCTTTTCACTGATATCATATTTAATGAAAGCTATTTAACGTCGGAATTGTCAAAATCTCTAATTGCAGGTTAATGAATTGCTGTAGGTTTGCAATGAACAAATAGTACACCTTTACTACTTCCTTCCTGCTTTACACCATTTGCGGTAAAGTGTATTGACATTCTGTCAATGTATGCAATACTCAGAAGGACATGATACAGGCCTCTCTAATAACTCTTGTCATACGAACCGATTGAAAATCATTTTCTGAATAAATTTCAAAATTCAAAATCATCTGATGCCTATCGATGTGTGTGTGTGTGTACCTAATCTACTAATACGCAATAATTTGAAAAACTGTGATGCACACACCGATATGCTTCGACCTAGGGAGGAAAGTTGCTGAAAGCGGACTTGATAGGATTATTTTTACCACTCCTAGCAGCAGTGGACTCGATGACATTTATTTTTTTTTTATACGACAACAGACCATACTTTCCGAATATTACATAATTTAGTTCTATTATGAAATAAGCAAGCACAAAGTACTGCAAGATACTGCCATAGTCCACTTTGCTCGATTATAAAATTTAAATTTATTATGCACACAATGTTAAAAGTACTTAGCTAATGCCATGTATTTTGACAATTTTTCCACTTGAAAACGACAGTTATTAAGAAAAATTTATCAAAAATATATCAATCAACACATTGCCATCATTTTCCACAGCTTTTTTCCATCTTTCTGGCAGCGTGGCGATACCGTGTCGAAAGAACGATACCAATATCGTTGGTTTGACAGCAATCAACTGCTAAGCTGTTCGCAAGTCTTTTGAGAGTTTGAGCTGCGTTCTCGTCCAATCAGTCTAAGTGCAAGTCATTGTCTTCGAAATTTTTTGGTCCTCCAGGCCATTCTTTTTTGTCATCGACATCGAACCCACCACTTTTAAACCGTTGAAACAAAACCGGCAATTAAGATATGATGGACTAGCATCACGGTAATCTTCTAAAAGTGTTTGATGGGCTTCGGCAGTAGACTTCTTCAAGTCGCAAATCAACAAAACTAATGAATGTCGAAAATGCAATTTTGAGCGTCCCATGATTGCGTCGGTATACACTGAATAACTCAGCAATACTAAATGCAAAACTGTTACTTTATGTAGATATAGGTTAAAAGGAACGATTTTAACTGCTGTGTACAGTGATACTTCGCATTACTTTATCATTTTCACCAATAGCATTCGCTGACCAAAATACATACAAGCACATATTATTATGCTTGCCTGGCTTTCGATCAGTTTGATCACTCGACGGTTGCTCAGGTCAAATGTGTTGCAATGGCTGATGTTGATGAAACTAAAAGATAAGTGAACATTGTACATAGTTTATAGAAAGGCGTGACGTAGTGCACCCTAGACAGAACCGCAGTTTCCCGAAAACTGCTCCACTTTTAATAATTTGTTAACGTAAAGACGCGAGGCATTCATGGATTATCCGTGAAGGCGTTAGTAATATATTTTAACTGGTTGTGGTATGTGTGACAGTTAAAAGTTTTCCCCGCTTTCGCAGCATTCTCACCCGTTTGCCCGTAGGTTGCTCTTATAGCATATACCGCACCACCATGACTAGCCGTTATCTAAGCATACTGCCCTCCTTTGGCATAAACGAAAAACTGCAGTGGTCCTCTCCGCCGTCCCGCAGATTTTCAATTTCAATTTGAACACACACACACTACACACAACACTACTTTGTCCGTCTCCTCCAACCGTACCTAATCACATAATATGTATAAGAAACACCATCTGAGTAGCTGGGCAAATTGCATAGAAAACAAAGAAAGCCAGCGACCAACGAAACAACAAATTGCACGACATCCTGCGAAAGCAATTAAATTATGTTAATTCATCTAACGTCCAAGACATTTCAGCGAAATTGTTTTACAAAAGGAATGCAAAAAAATTGTGAAACGATGTAACGATATTTCCTGCTATTAGATCTGCTAGTTGTCTAGATGTAATAGGATTTGTAAGATCAAACGATATTTCTCCGAGATATGTGCCCAAAATTGAAGTTGAAATGGAGGCGAAAAGTGGTTAGTCATAAACACATGCATTCAGCTCAACAGTCATCGTCAGTCATTGCTTCGCAAAAGGTTGTAAGAAGGTGTTACGCAACCCCTGGTCGATACTCATGTGCCCATTTATTAAGTAAACAAGTAAAGAAACATATATTAAATTCATTGAGCATTGAGTTCGAATTTTTTAAAGTAAAATGTACCCGCCATTCCGAAAGTATTCATTCTTGCCCAAAACGTGGCTGGAGTTTGAGACTTAAGTCGCAGTGAGAGCAGAGTTTGATTATATCCTCTTAGGTCTACCCCTTCAATCCAAATTTAACTTTTCCTTACATGTTGCATTTTATTAAAATGATGTTCTTTCTTTCTTGTTCTGATTCTTTTTCTTTTTCTTTTGTTTTTTTTTTTTTTTTTTTTTTTTTTTTTTTTTTTTTTTTTTTTATAAATTTCTGCCCCCTTAAAAAATGTTTTTTTTTATAAAAAAAAGA
>CCAG010008033.1:0-19507 GCA_001077435.1 Glossina morsitans morsitans
TTTTTTTTTTTTTTTTTTTTTTTTTTTTTTTTTTTTTTTTTTTTTTTTTTATAATATACTGCGCCCTTGAAAAACGTTCTTATATGTAGAAAAGAGAAAGAGAAAGAGAAAAGCCACGGTTCTGCTATATTATCCGGTGATTATTTATATCAAAGGTTGAAATTAATAACAAATACCGTTTAAATTTTTGTTTGTAAAGCAAATATATTGAAACGGCAGCAAGAAAAAATGTTATTAAACCCTTTTACTAAAGTTGGGAGGGGGAAAAATACACAAAAAGCGAAAAAACGGGAAAAATGATCAGATTAAAAAAACACAAAAATAAAAATAAAAATAAAAATAAAAAGCAAAACAGCTGCATTTGTGGTCAAGCCATGATACCTACATACATAGGTTCGCATATATGGAGTCACCATCTTTCATGAGTTGGCGGTACTAAGGTGAAAGAGAAATGATGTCGTAGTTGTGGTAAACCTCCTTTTTAGACTTTTATCGCTAGATAATTACCCACAAAATTACAGGCTTTACTTGTGTAAAGAACTTCGAAACGACGTAAATTTATTACACACATACACATACGCACACAAATACAGGCATGTATAACAAATGGTTCATTTATATGTCTTAACCGACACATATGCATGCACACCTAATATGAGGCTATCTGCGCAAATGTATAAAAAGTGTGTGTAGAAAGTATTTTCAAGTGGCGAGTGGGGCACACATAACTATTATTGAAAGGCTTCACTTATGAAAAAAAAAAAAAAAAAAAAAAGTAAAAGAAAAAGAAAAAGACAACTGACTCTAATGCTAGAGTATTAGAATCGCTTACTGCCTGCCAACACCGCTTCTTAGACATATTTTTTTTTTATTCGTAGGGGTATAGAAAAAATTTTAAAGGCAAAGATATATTTTGTATGAATAAGGCTACCAACCGTACGTATTCACACATAAAAACTATTAAAAATGCTAAAGTTTTTAAACAAAATGCTCACCACTAAGAAAACGTAAAGACAGGCAGCATTGGTTTAGTTTTATATCCGCTTTAGTAAAAGTAGGCGCAGCCATACAGGTCATTTAAATAGTATATTTGCTGTTGCCTAAATTGCTTGTCTATGTACAGGGTGTCGCAACACTAAACGCTCCAAATTTCGAAACATTACCACGGTCGTCGTGGCAAGCATGTAAATTAATAAAAAGTTTTCTGTTAAGCGACAGGAGCCTCGGAGTCCTACTCTAGACCGTATCCAATTAGACTTTATCCAATTAGACATCTTATATCTGCTTCTAGCTATCATTGAAATTTTAAGCAAATCGTAAGGAACTACTCTGATATTCCTAAAGAAATTTTCGTAATTGTTGGCATTTCTGTCGCCTTGGAATATCGACGTTTTTCGGTTAATATTTCTATAGGATCAATATCCTAAAAGTTAATTTATAGGGTTGTTCATTAAGGACACTAGTCGATTAATAGTGTTTGCGATAAGTCAGTTTCTTCGTAAGCCGTATGTTTTGTTCGGTTGGATCGTCTTTGTTCCTCGATTTGTCCAAGATTGCCTCAAAAATCGGCTCAGTTCGCAAAACTGATATATAGTTGATATATCCAAGTTTTCTGTTTCTTCCTGATACGATAGCTTTACCAAATTTGTAGAGTCATGCGAATTGTTTCAGAAAAACATCAGTTGCTAGCTTGTCAAGACAATAAAAGAACAGAAAAGTTCATTGTTGAGAGACAGAGAGACAGACATAGACAACCAGAAATAGAGACAGACAGACAGACAGACAGAGACATAGAGTGAGAGAGAGAGAGAGAGAGAGAGAGAGGAACGAACTTAGAATATCAAAAGAAATTACAGCAAACGTCAAATGATAAGATAAGATAAACGTTGAGAATGAGAAGAGAATATGAATTATAGGTTATTAGAAGTATTAGAATTATAGATTGCAGGCGTAAATTGTTTAATAGCTAATCTAGTACATTTTATAACTTCTTATAATACACAACGACATTTGGGCCAACAAATTCATATGCAACATCCTGTATTATAAGACTTTTTTCTCTCCATTGGAGGCAGCTGATTTTTTTCAACATTTGCAATCCCCCTCCATTCAGGTGTCGTCTTCATAACCATTATCGCAACGGTATATTAAATTGATCATACTGTCTGCGATTGGCCGGAACGAAATGAACCATAGACGCATTTGGATCAATTAGAGTATTTTTTCGGATCTTAAGCCAAACTGGTAACTCGGTAACTCGGTCCACGTAATTTATTTAAGAAGCTAAGCTAAATGTTAATCAAAATAACCAGAAAGAAAAACTTGCAATCCGCAATTACATTGTCCGTTTTTCTCCACGCTAAACAATGGGGGCATAGCTAGTTTTCATAAAAATATACAAATCGAAAATAATTAATGAAAAAATTTGAATTGCTTTATAATACATCTCAGCGAGCGATCTTGATATATGTACAAAAGACTATATTGAAAAATACTTTTTACATTAAACGCATTCATTGCCATTAGATTCTGTAGATGAATTTTTAAAATTTAATCATCGTAGAAGCGACGGGCATTGAAAAAATTCGTCTCAAGCCGTTTATAAACTATCTCTTGTTTATGTTAGTTAGTAGGTAATGGTACGAAATGCATAAACCAAAGACACACAGAGAACACATTTAGGTAATTGTAGGTTTAACTCTAAAAAGAGAATATAACAACAAAAACAAAAAAAAAAAAAAAAAAAACTATATATGAAATGATTTTGAACTGCTCTAAGTGACCATTTAAAAAAGAAGGCGTTTGACGGCTAACTGAAATTTATGTGACGACATACTGCTCTAAGGGTATAATGTCCTCGGCTTATATTCCCAACTGTCCATATGTCTGTCAGTCTGTCAGTCAGTCAATGACTGGCAGGGTGTTAACCATTTTAAGATAAGTTTAATGCAATACTTGTTTGTATCATATCATTGTTGCACCGTTTTCTTAATATCATTTGCATTACCGACCGGCGTGTATTTGCATAAAAAGACCAACGACACGCCCCCTTTATCATATCGCATAAATTTTTTAATAATACTCCATTTACATATTATTAACAGTGATAAGTTTTCATATGATTTGTAACTTAATTTCATGGCAAAAACAAAAACAACTAAAAAAAAAAAAAAAACAAAAACAAAAAAACCACATATTTAAGGTAAGTAAATTATAGAGAAAATTTAAATTTAAAATTCCTGCAGGGCATTATAGCATATAGTTTATGCGTTAAATATAAAAAAAAAAAAAATATATATATATATATATATATATATACGGTTAAGATGAGACGAGTCAACAAAATAATTTATAAAATTATTTTTGCACCCTATTCAAGGCTAGGAGACCACTGTAGCGCTTCTTAGCATGTTTTACCCAAAATTTTTGTAAAAGATTCAGTTTGATCTACACACTGATAACTGCCATATGCAATAATAGTTATTTCAATTAACTTAAGTTATTTCAATTAACTTTCATTAAATTTAAATATTGAATTACATACAATTTTTCTTCTTTTTGTTTTTTTTTTGTTATCTATGATAGTCGAAAGAATTGTGCGGCCGTGTAGTGGAGAGAAGCATTGAGTTAAAATGAATTGCACTACGCAGTACTGATGTGTGCTCTGAATTTGCGTTGCATTATATTGGATATGTAATGAAGAATGTGAAATTATATTTAATTGCATTCATTCACAACTAAATTGCAATAAACGATATTGAATGCACCGAAGTGCACTGAGTGACATTAAATTGCTTTAAATTGCATTGAATTCGATTTAATTGCATTGCATTGCATTGCGACAAAACGCCGTTGCGTCGCCAACAAATTACACTCAACTCTTATTTTGCACGGTCTTTTTCATCAGTTCACCAATTAGAGCAAGCATACTCTTTTTACACGAATTTTTTGTTCTAACACGAATTGCAATTTTGTCAGTGCCTCACAGAAACTTATGAATACACCAACAAACTATAACTGAGTGACGACTAGGATCAGCAGTCAGCCGGTTTAAGCCCACGCATATGTTAGTGATACGTGATAGTTAGAGGTGGACTGAATTTTCACTGTACACCAATGTTGACTTTTTTTTGTAATGAAAACGAACTGTTCTTGCCTTGCATTTCGTTATTTTTTTTTTTTGGTTTAGGGATTTCTGGAAGAATATTTGGAATTTTTTCATATCCTGGAACATATTTACAAATACACCATAAGTTGGATATATTTTGTCGCAGTTTTCTAAGGAACATATCGATCGTGTAAAAAAAGAATTGAATTGATTATTATTCTATGAGGATTTGCTAAGCGAGGTTCCATTACCGTCAGCTGCCTAAATTCCCATTAAAATTCATTGGAGAGCAGTGAGCTTCATTGAACAATGGTGAACCATAACGAATTGCATTTCATTTAACTGGATTGATAATTGCATACGAACACGCATAGTGAGCTATGGATTAAAATTATCTGAAATGCGCAGAGTTATTCTTCATTGTTGAAATATTGCATTGAATTATATTGAATTCTGTTACGCTTTACTGAACTGCATTGCACTTCATTTTGGTTATTTGCATTGAGCCGCATTATATCATATCGTTGTGCATCGCACTGCAATAATTATATATAACTGAGCTGGGTTGTGCTTAATTGAATTTTAAAATGAAGTAAAACTGAAATGTAAACAATTGGCAACAATATGCATTTAATGATTAAAAACAGCGCTAAATTGCTTGCTAAAATATGAGAAAGCAATGGCAAGGAATTTCACTAAGTTGCATTGCACTACCCACCTTATTCAGAATGCCTTCACCTGCACTGAAGTGCTCAATATTGATGAGATTGAAATATTTAATTATTATTTTAAGTAACTTTTTGTAAATTGTGTGTAGTAACTGTAGTAACTACTTGGTCATTTTAAGCATTTTTGCTGACGAATCATACCCATTTTATTTATTCGTTTCAACGCTATCAGCAAAAGACATGTTTCAAGTTGATCAAGACTCTATATATATATATATATATATGTTTCTTATATTACAAGAGTTCAGAGAAATTCATTGCTGTCTTCGGTCTTGGATATTATTGGTAAATGGAATAAAATGAAGTAAATTGAAACAAAATAGGAAAAGGTTGAATAACATAAAAGAAATAGAACAAAACAGATACAGAAACATGAAAATAAGGAAAAATAGATTAAAATATGTAATAACTTACCTTAATACCCCTATAATCAATCAAGAACTGGAAATATCGCGTCTATAAGATCAAAGCCAAAGTATGTTAAGGAATCATTAAAAGTAGGAGAAAGACTGAAAAAAAAAACACACACGCACACACACACATATATATATATATATATATATATATATAAAATATAAAAGCGGAAAATCAACTAAACCACAAAAATAAAAAAACGCCCACCGACATTATATTTTATATGCGCCAACATTAAAGTCAAAGGCAACTAAGTAGAAACACGCTTTGACGTTTTACATACACCTTTAAATTAATGACATCAGATGCCAGTTAATATCCATGGCAATCATACTAATGCCAACTTTCAGGCATATCAACTGAAACTAACCGTCTAGAGTTTGTCATTAGATTTAATTTCTTTGGCAGCTACAGCTACAGCTACAGCTACAGCTACAGCTACAGCTACAGCTACAGCTTGTTATAAGTATGTGTGCGCGCGCCATCCACGGAGATCGTGCTCTACGTAAATTAGTTTGCTATTAAAATATACGCATGCACAACTTATTATTTACATACATACATACAAAAATCTATTATTTCGAAGCGGTTACAGATTATTATTAATTTTTTATTTTTATTTTAATTTTTATTATTTTTTTCCCCTTTTTTTAAAGACTGAAAGAGCATTTAACGCTGTTTCACCTTCAGTAAATGATGATATACTAATTTCGTCATCTCTTTCGTAATATGGTAAAACTATAAACGAAAATTCACACGAACCTTTATTAGGTAGGATAGGTAGGATAGGTAATAAAGTGAAGAATACGAATACGAATACGAAAATGAAAATGAAAATGAAAAGTTTGACACAAGCGCTTACAAAAGTCATATAGCAGTGATCTATGTAGAATGGTTGTGATCGGCCTTCTTGTACACGTTTGTTAAATGTGCTTTCGAGATGATGAGCAAGCCAAGTGAGATTCGCCTTAAAGTGATTATGACCGCTTTTCTCATTTTTATTATGGTTTTTAAAAATGATACCTTCGCCTTATATTCCCATAATTCAAAATTCATTTATTGTCATTTATTACTTTTCTTTGAACGGGGCTGCAATCAATCAAATCTAGTTTAGTGGGAAAACAAAAGTTTGGTTTTGTATCTTAAGTACGCGATATAAAGTAATGATGCTTTAGGTACTATTTCGTTAAACATTAATTTACTTTTAAATCAGAACCTTATTCTTCATTACCCCCGGGCAGCTAACCGAATGGTACATTAATTTTGCTATTGTTTAAATATAAGCGTAAGACATCAAGTTATGAAACAATAAAGACCCTTGCCTTCAATCAGATGAAAACTAGTTAAATCCGCCTCTTTAAACGTCTTATGAAATTTGGCGAGGTATCCAAGCAAAGCTTGATTACAAGTAGACATTATTTGGAATCATTATTTTTATTCAAACCAAATGGACACGGTGTAATCGATGAGGCCGTCCTAATTCTCATGAGAAACCCAAATGTTAAGACGACGTAGTCGGCATTTGGGAAAGTCCTTTTTCTTGTTAAAGAACTTATCAATGTCCACCTAATACTAGTAATAAGACTTTGCTGATATGAAAAGACTAGCTTTTCAGAAGAAATCTTACGTGGAAAGTGACCACAAAACGAACACAAGTAATTCAACCTTGCGACAGCACGTCCAGTGGCTGTTTTAGACCATTGTCCATCACAAGATATTGAAAATTAGACTTTGGCGTCGTATGTAGGTACGCATGCTAATAAAGGAGGGGTCAGAACAATGATCGAATTCGTTCCGAATTTTTCGCATTTCGCAAGAAATGTTAAAAATTACATTTTTTTACTTTTTGTACCATAAACCTCAAGAATATTTACAACACTCAGAAAGATCTGCGAAAAACCTGCTCTTTATTATATCGATCGACAGAGAATTACTTTTCGAACCGCCCTAAGCCTGTCTGTCCGTGTTCGGTTCTTCTATTTAATCTACAGGTCTTTCGAGTATTTTCATGAAATTTGGTACACCAACGTGTTTTGTCCCAAGGACGAACGAAATGAAACTGATTCGGATTGGGTCACTTTTTCAACAACTGTGGCTTACTATAATCTTTTTAGAGTGTTATATGGAAAATGATCGTAAAAATGATCTTCTTTTCAATAGCGTTGCTTCTTGGGCCGAAACAGGTCAGTGTACAAAATTTCATCGAAATATCTTGTAATTGAAGATGCGCAGGTTCAACAAAAAAATGCACATCAGACACACGGAAGGATAGATAGTCGAAAACCAATTTGAAAAAAATGATCCTCACTCGACTGATATACTGAGCGGAGTATTTATCTCACATCCTTCCCGGTATCGCGCACACATTCGCAAAAACTTATTTATATCCTCACCACAAATGAAAGAGAGCATAGTAACTGAATACATGGTTCAAATGTATTTGTATCATTAATAACTACTATAGGACGTTTGAAAGACTGATTACTCAAATGCCCATGTGTTAAAGGAACATAAAATTTTGTATGTTTATGCGCCAATTGTGTGCCGTGCATGCATAATCTTTTGTTGTTTTTTTGGCTGTAAAACTTTCACCCCACTACTGCAAAACATTTCAGGGTCCGCGTCGAAAAACTAAACCTAGTGCCCTTTATGGACTCTTTGGAAACCAGCTTTTTGCTCCCTTAAGGAACTTGACATTAAACTTGCCGTAAAAATAAAGCCTTTCTAGCTAAGTTCGATGCTTTCCCTAGCGATCATTTTCTAGAACCTCTTCCTCAATCGCATTTTTTAATCGTATTAGTTGAAGACAATAGATGGTAAAATTTATCGCCTAATCGGTTTAAAGCAGCTCAAGCGTTATCAAAGTTATGAAACTTTATAGAATTTACTGAGATCAGCGCCACGATCCTTTTACTTGACTGAATATGTCCCAATTTGTTCAAGTACAACTACTCTATGCGGGGACATCAAGCAATAGATGAGAAGACACTGTTCTAGAGATTGATCACAATTTAGAAGCTTATTATCACGTCGCTGAATCAATTCTTCTCTGAACCGGAGGTATCAGTGAGATATAAATAAGGTTTACATTTTATACGAAAGCTATTTCGTTTTTTTATAAGGTAATCCATGATCTCTCCTGATATTGATACTAGTTTAGTAAAACACCTAAAATGCCTAAATAGATTTTCTCCGCTTTTTTTTTTATGGAGTTAAACGTTTCCGCTTTCTTCTAGAAAAGGAGAAAGAAGAACTGGTCGTAGTCTTCAATTTTTATGTGAGATAATTGATTTAAAGGAGCTATTGGTAGCTAGAAATTCTTTCCTTATCAATTACCTTAGAAGAGGCGCGAACCAAATATGAAGATGGCCCATCTTTCAGCCAAGACAAAAATGTCGTAAGCACAATGGCCTAACTTCACGTTAGGCAATTTTTAAGATCGTTGAGTAATTTTTTTTTTTTTTTCACAAGAAATACCTTTTCTTTTTACATGAAATCGCCGCGTCTGTCCCGTTTTTTTACCGTGTTATGCGAGACCCTCTAGCGTCTTTTGGCGTATTGTATGTAGATAGCCGCTATTTTCTTTGCACATGCTACACGAATCCATCTTATATGAAGGCCGTCTACTGTATTTACTTTACCATAATGCTTCGAAAGCCAAACTAAGAAACATTGAGGATTCAATTAAAAAATCATTTCCTTAAGAACTAACTAACGTTATCTCAATTATTTAAAGTTAAATCTGTTGTGATGTACTAATGTAAAGGCTGTGAGCAAACAAATACTGATACAAGGTTGATGATCTATACGACATCTTACTTAGCATAGGAAATATCTTTTATTTAGAGGATAATTATTACAAATTTTAGTTCTACTTCGATAGGACTTTTTTTTATTTAATACTGATCTGTTAAGAAAAGCACGTACTCTTAGAACCAATGAATATACACAACGTCCACACCACCCTCTACACCTTAGGTACCTTTGTGGAAATATGTAAATTTTGTGGACCAATATTCCGTTACTGCCACTGATCCCGCTGCGCCTACTGCTCGGTATTGACTAGACACAGTGAGAATAAACTCATTTATAGCGTTTCGTACAATAAGATGTTTCTTTGAAGTTGAAATTTTACAACGCTTCCACGTTGAACTGAAACAAAGCAAGGTGAACACGTCCGACCCATTAATATGAAGAAAATTAGCTAGTCCTCAGTATGTTCCAGGAATATAGGGACCGATGTGCTAAATAGAAACTACTAGCACGCGTATCAATAGTATCTCGAAAACTTTGCCATTGAAATTATTCAGCTTTGATGTCAGGCTTGTTTGGGTGAGGGAGTATTGCAAAGCTACATAGAATTGATATTGTAAATGATTGATGGCAATGTGATCGTTAACAATGAAATATAGCACAGCAACAAAGCAATAAAGCCCCTAATGTATGTAACAATGAACCCGTTCCGGCTGATAAGAAGCTTACAGTTAATGAAGAAATAAGATATTTATGAAACCTCCTTGGGCATTCGGCATTGGGCATTCATCTAAGATTCATTTAAAGACTCATTAACGCTTTCTAATCTCTGTGTACTGTAGCCCCCATTAGTATTGGTGTCGAACTTCAAGTTGACATCGATTGTAATTTACAAGCAAAAATAAATAAATAAATAAAAGAAGAGAATATTTTGAAAATATTGCTTTTTTCCTCGGGTGTATGTAAATTACTTTGAAATTCAACACAAGTCAGTTGTAACCTATCTATCTTTTTCTTTGAACAGTTCTACAAAGAAGAGACAATCGATTCGAAGACAATTAAGCTTTGGCTTATTTGGGGGCAAATGACTCTTATTTTCAAAACTAATCCATGGCGGTTAAATCGAAGATAGATCGGTCGAGTTTAAGCTTAACAATGAATACGATTAAATCAAGAAGCTGTAGGAAGGACCGTTGGTCAATTATGCAAAGTGGCAATGACTTTCTCTGCTCTGAATGTCTCCTCGTGATAGTCAAGAACTAGAATATTTGTTAAATATACTTTCTTCCCTTTCAAAAAAAAAAAAAAAAAATTTGTATATTAAAATAAAAAAATGTGTTTTCATAGCCAACAATCAAAAGCATAATCTGTATCTATGTGAAACGTAAAAGTATATCATAATCTTTAAATATATATATATATATATATATATATATCTGCATATGCTTATGTATCCCAATCCTACATGTGTAGTTTATTGCTTCTAAAGTATGTTCGTGAAGGCAACCTGCTGTTCTTTTGTACACTACTTGCGCTGACTCGTTTGTTGACTACGCTAAGTAGAAGAAGATGTTGTTGGCAGCACAATGTATTGTATATGAAATCGTTATGATTTCCGATATATGTAGGCATGATTGTTTTTATCTGTATGCTTCTTTGTATTACATTGTTACCTATTCGACAAATAACTAAAGCTTTTTTTCTCTTATTATTTCGTTTCCAATGAAACAAAAAGAAACAAAAAACAAAAAAAAAAACAACAACAAAACGAAACAATATTGTACCAAATAAAATCCAAAAATATCCAAAGCCATCTGTTGCATATCATTCGCACTTATACGATTTGGTGGCGGTTCTATCATCCATTCCATACACACAATACATTTATACATTTAATGATAATTTTAAACATTTTCTTTCTTGTTGTTGAGTTTTTCTTCGCTTTCAACGTAAACATAAGCAGAAATATTTTGTCTTTAATTGTGATTTCTTTTCTATTTTTTTTTTTTTCCGCCTTTTTAATATAATTAAGTACTATGAATTTAATTAGAAATAGGTCTCTGCTGTCGATTACCGCCTACGCAACGAAAAAAAAAAAAAAAACAATTGTTTTTATTTATATTTACTTTATATGTATCTATATATAAATATATATTAATATTTTTATATTATACATATATATAATTTATTTTATATATAGGGAGCTGCAAAATTTACGCAAGATTTGAATTAAGAAGAAAAAAGTTGTGCTGTTGTTTTTTTTTTTTTCTAATATCTGTAAGTTTAGGTGTGAAATGGGACATCAGGCAAATCGGCCCGACGCTTTTCTCACAGTACGCGGTCGGGGAATGCCTTATGCAGTAATTGAACTCTTTCACGGAACGTTTCACATCATCCATTCATATCAATATCATTGAATTTGGGCAGAAGGAAGTGGATTATTATAGCGCGACATCGAGCACCAGTACACAATCATTACCTGATCAGCCCCATTTTCATTATTTCTTATGTATTATCCAACAATGAAAACGCGCTGGCTCTTTCTCGTGTTCTACTTCATGTTTACTAATCCTAACCTGGCACCTGTTTTTTTTTTTTTTGGGAGGGGTTTCCAACACTTGCCCGCATATATGACGCCAAATTCAAATCTTGCACAAATTTTCCGACAACCTACACATAACAAACATAATAATAATAATAATAATAATAATAATAATAATAATAATAATAATAATGTAATGTAAATAATAATACTATAATAAAAACATTTTATATATTTATAAAGGACATTATACGAGAGTGAAAAATTTTAGCAAATACTACGTCCGCTTTCACTCACTTTCACTACTTAATCGAGAAGCAATAAAATTATTGTCTTTTATTTTATATTCGATAGAGGAATTTCATTGGGCGTAATTAAAATATTTGCTTCGTGTGAATATTTAATTTATGTTGTAATGCTTTTCTTGTCCGAAATTATGATTTACATTTGCAATTTCATTTCATCTCATTCCATTTGAACAACGTTACTTATGAGGTAATTATACAAAACCGCTAAAGCAAAAAGTAATATGAAAAGTTTTCGCTTAGTAGTCAACTTGACTATCAAGTCCCAACCTATAGTGAAACTTTTATTTTTCTAATACTATACACTGATTAATAATAACGAACATTAATTGGAAATTTTTCTGTTGGAATTCAACTTAATTTCGATCCAAATTCAATAATTTTGTAAGAATACCAATTATTGTGCTGTTGTTTGTAGCCCACATTTTTCCGTTCTGAGCCCAAATTATGAACCCACCAACTAAACTAATATTTATTGACCGCCTGTTAACCACATTTATTAGCAAAATAAATTATTAAGTAAATAAATGAAAAGCATTTTACACGTAATCGACGCTTTCATTCATTCATTCATTCATTCAGCATATGCAAGAAGTAAGCTACATTTTCGGACAAAACGGAAGAAATGAATTTCATTTTCGCTAAAACACATTACGCTTCTTATCTAACAAAACATTGTTTCGCTGTATAAAATGACAAAAGCGGTACCATCAGCAAGAAAGAGAAAAGGATCACTTGTGTGCTCGGACATTATTTTGATAAACTGCTGATAAAATTCAAGTGATATTTTAAAGAAGCCCTATACAAAAGAAAAGAAGAAAGAAAGCATACATAAATGGCTAGGGTTCGCTAAGTTAATCCTGACAAAGAGTTACATTTATTTTTTAATTTTTACCTTTATTGATCTCTTCGTTTTTGTAATTGTGAACACATGTCAGGATGACAACGATCCCGTCATTTTTGTATGAAATATTGATACGACATGTTTTCAATTTTCAAAACGGATATCGGAGTTCCAGTAGTCCGGACTTTCTTTCAGGACCTTCAGTCAAATTTAACTTTTCAAAGTTGCAACAACAAACAGTCAGGTAGCTGTCCACCTGTCCACTCCATTACCTAGAGCGTAGAATACACTTTGATCACATTACGGAGTCTCCAATGCTTATTTTTGGAAATTTGAAAAACAAGGCAGGGCTGATCTAAATTAAATTTCTCTTATGAATAATCATCGGCGCTTACCGCATCGACTCAGTATTTAAAAACTATAAAATATGCTGACATGCAAGTTAAGTCATCCATATAAGTGTGTGTGTGTGTGTTTTTGGGCATAACTTTCAAATGATTCTTTCATCTACGATATAAACTTTTCAACGGTACCGTAAATGTCCTTTTAATGGTTGACAGCAAACATTTTGATCGTTTTCAGTTGTTTTTTTTTTTTAATCTTAATTTCCTTTCAGTTCTTACGCATCTTTAGCAACGTGTTATATCTTCTTTCGATCTTCTGATCTAAACTAGAAGCATATTCAAAGAAAAACTTTCCGAAGAAGCTTTCCGATAAAGGACAGTGAACAAGAAAGAAGAAGAAGAAGAAGAAAATTAATTGGAGAGCTTTCCCCTTTCAAAGATGTGCAAACGTTATCAAAAGAGTAGTGCGCTTATTAGTAATACCGTACGTCACGTGTGGTAGAGAGTTATATTACGTTTTAAGCGGATGTATGCAACAACCAGAAGCACTTGAGACACATCCACGGTACAGAATCAATTTATGAATCGATCTAGGCTTATCTGATTGTCTTGTGTTCTTGTGTTCGACCTAAAAGTCGCCATTTTTAAGATATTTTGCTAACATTTGGTACAACGATGTATTTTCGCCGACTTGACGAACACTATATATTGAATATAGGCCGGATCGAATCTATTTTTCAACCACTTGCCAAAAGATGCTTTATTTTGTAAAGTCCTTATATGAATAACTGTATTAGACGAAACGATGTAGGGTGTAGGGTTTAATGGTGAGTCGTCGTAGCCCACTAGAATCTTACAAGTGAACTGCGAAAATAAATATACCTTTGTGCTTGGCGAATAGAAGGTATAAAATTTTTTTACGACTTCAAATTAGACAATGCCTTTTCGTTCACTTTCACTCTGCCCCCCCCCCCCTCTACTGGGTGAACTACTATTATCACCTCATGAATGTTTAACGGCAAGAACAGAAAATGTTTATTCCAACATTTACTACTTAGTAAAATATATTCACAACGTCTAGTTCTATTCATCGTAATCACGTAGACCGAAAGAGAGTGGCAACGAAGAACAAAACGAGGAAAAATTAAGAAATCACATCATTTAGTTAGACAAACACCAGCAATTTGTTTACATTAAATATCATTTATATGTTTATCTGGAAAATTGGGGAAAAAAAGAAAGAAGAAAAGCAAACATGAAATTTTAAAAGATGCCAAAATTCTCCTAAAAATAAAACACCACGAAATCTAATGACGAAAGAAATTTTTGCGAAAAAAAAAAAAACACTTTATTGACGCGAACATTTGCATGACCATGGGGATGCATATAAGCCATCCTCTAATTAGACGAAGCACGTAACACGTATCTCTCTTTCAGCCATTAACTCATTGAAAAATTCAAAAATTATCATAAAAGATTTCTATAGATTTCGTATTAAACAGAATGCAAAAATATTTCTTATTTAAATTAAAATTTTTTTAATATTAATTTTTTTTACAAATATAAAAAAAAACTAATAAATTTCATATAAAGCGATCAGAAACCAACAAATATTTACGAACCGTTTCGAAACTTTTCTAAATAGCTTCGGTCGCGTTCATACTCGAGACAAGATAAAAGCCAGGCTAGACTTAGTTCCTCTGCGCTCAGGTAAAATCTTAATATTGAGCAAGAAGTTAGCAAAAAAAAAAAAAACCCATAATTTTAAAAACGTAAACTCTAAGAGTGTGTTTGGTTTACATTCTGAAATCAGAAAAAGAACTGGTCCTGAAAACAGAACTGCAAATACCTTGAGTCACATGAGTTCACAGTTCACACTCTGTACAGTTGTACAGACAGAGTTTAATCCTTATTCGTTTGTTAGTGTTTAGTGTTTGTTCTTACTACTACTAGTGTCTTGCTACCATTTTTTTACACTTTTCCAAAGTAATTTTCTCTTTTCTAATACTTAAATATGGTCTTAACAGTCCTCAGCTTTTTATCACCTCCGCTTTCAGTTCAAATTGAATACAAACAAGAACAAATCGACTGTCACCAATATTGCGAAATTGGAATCGCAGCCAAGCGCCCAGCCAAGCGCTCAGATTGCTTGCGCGGTAGGGTTAATATCGATCGCATCGACATAAAGAGAAATTGTCGCAAGGACATCGATTCTTTAATTAAAATTCTCTAAAATGGTTATCACCACGGGAATCTGGCCTTTCAAGATTTATCTTTTAGAGTTGCATTCCGACCACAGATATTGGGTCACCTTAAACTAAATTCTGTGCGTGTACGAGTTGGACGATTCGGACGATCCGGGCGAACCTTATAATAAAGTAAGTTCAATTCTTTCACTATTTTCACAATTTTCACGTCTTCAAATCCCTTTACGTTATTTTGCATTTATAATAGCAATTAGCGATAAAAGGTAGAATAGAAGTGGCGCGGTACGAGGGAAGAAAATGATGCACCTATGGTGACAGGAAAGAAGAAAACAAACAAAACGCATATTCATTAGTTTTCCTCTTTCTTTCCCCTTCCCCTTCCCCTTCCCCTTCTTCTTTGATTAATGCTAATCAGAAATAAGATTTTCTTTTTCCGTTTTTATTTTCGGTTTCGTTTCGTTATATCGAAAAGCAAATCGCTTCCGTGGATGAAAAGATGCTGCACACACAGGAAGAGACGCCAAACGCCAAAACGAGATCATTAAGGCACTAAAAAATGACTTTAGGTTCGACTGTCCTAAGGTATCTAAATCTCATTTCTACGCCTTGTTACCGCAAATTTTAAAATTCTTGTCGGGGAAATTCGAGTTAAACAAAAACTAAATCGACTAAAAATTTGTGAAAAATGTAAAAAAAGAAATTGTTTGTGTGAAAAGAAACTAAGAGAAAAATATTATGATTACATTAAATATAAAAAATAAAAATAAGATCAAGCGATTGCGTGTCTTTAGCGTTCTGATCAAATAAACTCTGGTCGTTGCGTCGAAGTTTTCTTCAAAAACAAATTATAAGGTTTCGGGGCACGAAAAAAAAAAAAACTGTCAAAGTGTCAAAGATGAGAAAAATGAAGTACAGAGAATACATGCTTGCGAATTCCCCCTCCCGCTAGCCCTTAGAAATAGCCTGAACCCGTTGCAGTCATGTGCCGATATTAAATTTCTCCCGCCAACTCCTATGTCGACATTGTCTCCACTGAACATTATACTTGGAATTATTGATTAAGGAGTGGATAGTAGGTGAAGGGAAACACATTAGGAGTGTCAAGGCCTAGGGGAGAAGAATATCATAAGAGCGAGAAATAAAACTAAAGTTTGGGCCTGAATCTCGAAAGCAGTTTCTACGATATGCTATAAGCCATAGCTGAAAACTAACTGCTCTAACTGACTAATCTAAGAGCAGTGAAATTCGACATAGGTTCGCGTTTCACTTTGTAGTTGTTGTTTATGGGAAAGGAGGTTCGTCAATTGGTTAAGGCAAGGATCGGCGCTGCAATTCAGCGTACAGCCGTAACGTTTGATTGCGCCTGGTTTGGTGTTATGCAACACAAGCCAAGTCAATTAAATAATTTCCCAGATCCCATCATTCGTTGAAGGAATCAGACGAGCCCTCCCCCTCCCCCTACCCCTCCACAGACAAAGTTCACGTCAAAAACATTGATATCACCTTTGCCCTAAGGTGATAATGTAAATATTTGTTATTCCCATGATTTCAATCCTTAGGAATTAGTAATGCCTTGAATACTTTCATTAATTTTAATTCATTAATTCGCAAGAGGGATGGATTTTTGTTCTTTTTTTTTTTTTAACTTTTACTGGTCATTTCGGACGTCGCGACGTCTAATCAAAATCTTTACTTATATGAAGACCTTCAACCGCAATATTATGTGCGAGCATTCATATTCTATTCATTCTTGAAAAGAATGATACCACACATGCCTATATAAGTGCGTGTGTATATCGCTTTTTAACCACAATCACAATCACAAACAACAAAAACAATAACAATAACAATACGAATGCTGAAAGGGGCGCTTCTTTCCGTTTTTCATAAATTTAAATTATTAATTTTTTTATTTCGTTGTTATTATTATGAGTGCCTCTGCTGTGGCTGTTGCCATTGTCGTTGCTGCTCTTTTCACAATACTGATAATAACTATTGGTAGGCTATTATATATGTGTCTGCTTGTATATATGATATAGCAATGCTTTTCGTCTCTAAAGAAGTGTTGAGAACACACTCTTCTTTACCTATATATACATATATATATATATATATATACATGTATTTGGTCGCCATTGCCATCTCGCCATCACATTAGAGATTCTTCTGGCGACGATGATGATTGTGTCGTTTTTTCTTGCTTTATATGTTCTTTATTTTTATTTTTTATTTATTTATTTTGTTGTTTTTTTTGTTTTTTTTTTTTTGCATTTTGCACTTGCTTGTAGATTTCTCTTATTCATATACGAGTAATTTGGAGGATTTATTAACGTCTGTTTCGCTGGCTAAAAGAGCCGGTCTAAGATCAAAAAAAAAAAAAAAACCAAAAGCAAAACAAAAAAAAACCTCTTGAGCGGAAATTGGAAAATTATAATCGAAAAAACTGTATTAGTCTTAGAATGTATTGTATTTTTGTTACTCTTGTTGTTGTTGTTGTTGTTGTTGTTGTTGGTATGTTATTTTAGTTAATGAATTATCATACAAAAAAAAGAGACCTTTTTCTCTTTTTCTTTTCTATAATATTCACAGATAATGAGTGAGTTAACATAACTGTTCGCTAGCTTTTGGTTAGTGATTTTTAACTCGGTTTCGAATTCGTTTTATATGATGATTGTGACTTTAATCAAAGAGCCAAGTCAGTCCCTGGTCATTATATTAGAAAATTTGCATTTAAAATTATTGGTTCTTTGCGTCTTTTTAATACATACACAATTTGACTAATTGGTTCCTTAAGTTTTTTGGGTTAGAGTAATTATATAGAATAAAATTGGTTTATAATTTGAAAATTATAATGAAAAAAAAAAAAGGAAAAGAAAAAGAAAAAGAAAACGAAAACGAAAGAATTTGTCTACAAAGGTTTTTCAACATCCGTCGAAATTTCAAATCAAATTATAAAAGACGAACATATTCGAGAAATTTCTCTCCTTTTTAATATAAATAACTGGCGTGGAGATACAAAGTTATGTCGTATAATTACAGTTTATGTAAAAGCAATAATCAACATTTGTCATAGAAAAATATGTTTTCTGGAAGAGGGTTAAAGTATCTCCAAAATAGCGGCTCCACCGCTACGAATGTAACAATCGGTCAGCGCTTGATACCTTTACTTATTTTAAGCTTGTAATGTATGGCAAAAAAAAAAAAAAAAATCGAACAAAGGGACATTCATGCATGACAGATTGACAAAAGTCAATGTTCATGCGATGATCTCTTACGCAGAAAAACATGTTGCCGGGTCTTTTAAATAACATCGTTTAGAAACCGCAATTGGGTGAAGTCTTTCTCAGAAAGACGTCCTTTTACAACAACGGAATTTTCAATGAGTCAAGCCCTATATATATGATTTTCAAATCGGATGGAATGAATTAATGAACTATTTTCAACGTATTGAGCAGAAGGGAATTTTCGCTTACAACCATTCGCCTGAGCTTATATGCTGCAGAATACCTTTTTTATCTAAATTTTTTGATTAGACGGCGACATATATTCGGTTTTATAGGGATCTCTTGATTCAACATTTCATGGGGAGTAGTTAAGCATTGATTTTGATTGGGATGTTTTTTGGCTATTAAAACACACTGGCGGCAAGTGATCGCTTCCTAATTACTGTCATTTGCGACCGCTTTCGATGAATGTTTGGATTGCAAGTTAATAGACACGTAAAATAAATATTCAGACAGAAGAAGGCATACGAGATCGGTCTCAGCATTCCTGCAGAACCGCTCTTCCGATCTCGCATTTGGGCTTTAGAAAAAGTTAGAAATACTCGCAGGATAATTCATTGAAGGTAAACTTTCTGAGTTCATACAAATCTTTCGGTTCACATTCGGTTCTCGTGCATCTACTTAGGTTTTTTACGAGCTCCCAAAGAGTCATGCAAATACCATCACTGCAACAGCATTCACTTATTAAAGAGATTGCAAAGGGCTTTAGACAACCAAATGGATCAGCTCTTACTACTTATCTTCCATCGTATACAGGTAGTGCTGTATACCTTTCCATGTTAATCTGGCAAAGAGAGACAGAGAGAGAGAGAGAAAGAGAGAGAGACAGAGAAAGAGAGAGAGAGAGACAGACAGAAAGAGAGAGAGAATGGGATAGAATTTCGAAGAAATAATTCTTTTCCCATTTTTCTTCTTCTTATAAGCAGTGCTGGAGGATGGGGGACAGACATACTCACTTTGTCATAATACGAATTACTT